>LTAE01005548.1:0-24519 GCA_001647135.1 Pontederia paniculata
AAGTCTACATCAGGTCACTTGTTCCTTCTAGGTGGAGCAGTCGTTTCTTGGGGTAGCAAGAAACAAGGGTGTGTAGCGAGACACACACAGGAGACTGAGTATATTGCTTGTAGTACAACAGCCACCCATGGTGTATGGCTCAACCTTTTTCTAATAGAACTAGGGCTCGATTTGGTCAGAGGATCATTGCCCATGTATTGTGATAATCAAGTTGCGATAAGCTTGATACACAGTGGAGCCAATAGTTCAAAAAGAAAGCACATTGAGATAGAATATCACTATGTTCAGGATATAGTCGAAAAGAAGGAAGTATCAGTGACGTATATGCCTATAGTGACATGTTAGCTGATTCCCTTACAAAGGGAATAGCAACTGGTATTTTCATCAAGCATGTTGGGTTGATGGGACTCAGGAGTGACTGAGTCAGTGTGAAGTATTCACGGATAGTGAAAACTTCGGGATAATAATCTTCAGTTAGACTACTCACGGATAGTGGGAGTGCTGACACAGTGACCACGCTGGTCAAGTGAGAGATTGTTGTAATGGTGACCAGCCGTGATCATTGATCACGGCTGTGATGGCCACAAGGAGGCCGTGATCTCAGAGATCACGACCGTGACGGACGGACCGTGATGCTCAAGAATCCTCACGACGCATGAGCGCGCGGACGACCGCTGATTGCGCGATACATATCGACACGATACGTAACATTAACGCACGTGATTTGTGTGTTAATGTGGCGTCGTCTGGAAGAGGAAAGGAGCGAGCACGTCCATCACACGCGAGCGCGCCACGAGCACGCGTTACGACCGCGGATGAGGGGGGCGGAGTGCTGTGGGCATGCGACCATATGAGGGACACGACGCGTGCTAGGAGCCCCCAATCTGAGTTTGCGGAATCCCCATCTCCCTCTCACAATCGTTCATTTTATGCGGAAGTCTTGAATTAAAATATAGATTAAGTCATATAATCCAACATCAACTAAACATCTTACCAAAAGACTAACTATTACATCATTACTAATTATTAAAACTAATTTTGACCTAGTGCATGCCATGTGCAATTTCTTTTGTCGTCATGAAACTCCTTGTGCCATCATCAACACCTATGTCTGATTATCTGCAAGACCCAGATGCAGGGGAGGAAACCTCACGTGAGCTAATGTCCAATGTGCAAGGTTCACATAAGGTAAAATAAAAAATAAAAGAAAGATAGTCATGCTAGAAAATATTTGCATATAAAAGCATATAATCAAGTATAACATATAAATAAAAACATTTCAAACATCAATCCTATGGAATTGCTTTTCATCAAGCATTTCTTTCTTTATTTTTGTATCTTTCTTTTTGCTTAGAACATTTCATGTTCCGTGATTTCTTTTCTTTGATTTCATATTTGCATCATTGTCTTTCTTTCTTTGTTTTTGTTCATCTTTCATTTTCTTTTCTTTTCTTTTTTTTTTCTAAGAAGTTATCTTTTAACTTCTGTCATCTTTGATCTTTGATCATGTGAAGAGCTCTCCATCTCTTTAAGAGAATTTCATGGCACATTCATGTATCTTCGTCAATGGTTGTGCACACCACAACGACCCTCTTTTTGTGAGGCAAAATTCTTTTTTACTGGAATTTTTGGATTCATTGTATAAGGTGGAGAGTTGTGTACAAAAGAAGTAGTGGCTAAATGTTTTGACTTTACCACTGTTAGGTTTCACTATGTTGGCTTCATGTACACCTTGTGCTTACCTTTACTTTCATTCTTTTCTCATTTGACAACCAATGCACATGAAGATCCATAATTTTCATCTTTTATCTTGTTTCTTTCAATCTTCATAATTTTCATCTTTTATCTTGTTTCTTTCAATCTTTATTATTTTTATTTAGGTTTTACTTATTTTTAAATTTCCATTAACATTCATATAAAATTATATTTCATCATCATTTCGGAAAATGGGCTATGTCGAAGAAAGACATGGGTCATTTCTGTCATCATTTTCGTTACATTCATTCTTCAGAACACAACCCATATCCATCATCCTGTGTTGATCATTTCATTCTCCTTCGCGCATGATCTGTTTTTTAATTCGTCATCGTCCATGTTGCATGTGTGTCATCTCCTCCAGTGTGTTGACGCGATCCTAGCTTAACAACAACCTCCATAAGCTATTTCTTCTAAGATGGGCACGTTTTTTTTAACTTAGACACGGCCCATTTCGTGGGTTAAGTTACATTATTTTAAAGTTTTCTATTCCCAAATCCGATCTGATTTGGTGATGAGTGATGATCGATTTTCTATGTCTATTTCGGTTCGATTCATGGGAATCGATGGATTAAGATTTCACATCTTTTGTCGCCTGGACGTGGTCCGCTTCGAGATGAATACGACCCGCGTCTGGCGTTCATGCCACCATCAAAATATAGTTTGTGTCCAAAAAGGACATTGTCCTTGTCGACGCACAATGTTTTCTTTCTGTCGAGACGCGATCAGCGTCAAGGGCAGCATAGGCCGCTTATTGGCGCTAGGGTTTTGATATGACATGGACCACATTAGAGTTTGTCTGTATCTGCCAATGTCACACGATCTGCGTCCGAGATGAACGCAGCCCGTGCCTATTGCGTAGTTTCCTTTGGGCAGCGCAACAAGGCCCGCATTTGAGGGACGTGGTCCGCATATGTCCATCCACCATCATTATTTCACCAATTATTTCAAGTATAAAAATTGGTACAAAAATTTAGATCATGGTAAGGGTAAATTCTATATTTTCTAATCTAAAAATCCATAAGGCTTCATGAAAACTGTAAGAAAAAGTTCTTCTTCTAAGATCATGAGAAAACAATTAAAAATAGGTAGATTAATAATCCTAAATTTCTCTACCATACCTTGTTAATAATCCTAGACTTCTCCTCACGTTCTTCGTTAGATTTTAGGTTTTCCTCGTTCTTTGTGATCCATCAAGCTTGCCCGCATTCATCCTCTGCGTCTGGAATTTTGAGTTGGGTTTAACTAAGTTTTTAATTAAATTTTGAGTTAATATTTGTCATCTATCATATGAAAGGAAAATGGACCGTGTCCGGCTGTTTCTTTCCTTTTTTTTAAAGCGGGGCGTTATAAATAAGAATATGGTGGAAGCAACAAGTTACATATTAATGCTCTAAATGAAATGTTTGCGATCTTTTACACTATTTATTAACTAATGAAATATGCATGCTAGAATAATTTCGATAGAGTGTCATGACCCCTTCTCAATCTGGTTGAAGCTTTTAGAAATTGTTACATTTATAATCTTAATTTTAATCGTAAAAAATTATGTCATCTTTTATTTTTTCAAAAAATAAAATTAAACGATGCCTTCTAAAACTGGTTCAAGTTTTAAGAAATTATTATATTTATAATCTTTATCCTAATTGTTGAAAATTATGTCATCTTTTTAAAAAAATAAATAAATATGTATTCGAAAAGTAAGCAGATATGTACATATGGTAATAGCGATTAAATGAAGTCAAGGATTCCATCATTGCCACAAATGAAACCTAATTCAAAATATTAAATGATTAAAATCTTGATAATAATAAATTAGCATAATCAATTACTTGTCAGAACCATCGCTTTATAATACAAACGATCGTTTCATAAGCAAATATAAATACTTGTGTTATCAAATTATATGTTTGTACCTTAACATTAAAGTATGCAGCAACCTTGTAGTTCAATTTTTTTTTAAAACTTTAGCATCAATCACTATTCATACTTAATCTACAGGAAAATATTAAAATATAAAGAGTATTAAATCATCATTTGTTGAGAATTTAACTTATGAAATGACACATAAATAAAATATGCGATTCATAAGTTCGCACATTTATTTAAATAAAATGCATAAATATAAATTGATTTATACAATCAGATAAACACGATTTTTTGAATAAAATATTCGACATGCACAAATGTATTTGCATTTATGCAAAAATTGAGGTATGCAACAGTGTCGTTTATATGCATATATCACCAAATGATTAGTTTATAATCATCCATGTCAAAAAACAAATTTAAAAGTGATAAATTAATTCTAGAAATGATCTGTATGAATTCTATGCAATACAAATCCCCACTAAAAGAAATTTCTTTTTTAGCGCACACAAAAATTGTTAAAACCCTCTCATTTTTTTCGTCTCATTTTTTCAAATTCTTTTAACTCCTCTGTGTGCTTAGTGCAATAGAATTAATTTTCTGTGAAATCTTAATATTTTTTATTCGCATTTTTTCAGATTCTTTTAACTTCTTTGCGTGATTAGTGCAATAGATTAATTTTCCATACATTCTAAAATATTTCAAATGTGGGCGCTTACTGCTGTATTGATTAACTATAATGCAATATTTTAAAACCAAATCAGGCGAATCGTGGTGAAATCGGATTATGATTTGCCCAATTTTGTATTGAAAGATTTTATAAAACATTATCTTTTGCAATTTTAAAGCTAAACATAAATAAAATTTTGTGGAAAATCAACACATTCAATAAATAATTTATTTAAAACTATAAGAATTTTAAAATTATTAATTTTACTTTATAAAAAATATATCATTACTTAGAATAGTTTTAGTTTCCCTTCTATCTAATGCTCTTCGATCTCTCTCTTCTCGTTTTATATATTTTTATTATATTTAATATCTTTTCTTTTATTTTTTTCACTATTGCTCTTCTATTTTTTTTCATTTCATATTTCTCATTTTCTACATTCCTTTTATTCCTACCTTTTTCAATTTTTTTTATTTAACAATTGTTTCTTCCATTCTTTTCAAAGTATTCTTTTCTCATCTTATTATTTCCCTAAAATAACTTTTGATTTTTCCAAATTTTGGATTCTCTTTTTAGCTGTTTATTTCTTTTGTATCATCTTTTTTGCCTTTATTTCTTTCATATATTCCCCTCATTAATTTAGTGCTTTTAGGTCCTTTTACAAAGCTTCATTTTTCTTCTAAAAAAATAAAACAAAAATCGTCGATTTAATGGTTGATTCGATTAGGTCGGTCTGATTTTGTATTGAATGAAATCGGATGACTGGTCCTATTTTATATAATTTTTTAGATCCTTCATTAAATTTCATTTGTCAAGCATAACATGTCCTGTTATATGAAAAAAAATTAAATTATATTGATAAGTAACAATACATACAATGCGTAACCCATTTGGTTTGGAATCCAAAGTTCTTCCGTTGGTCACGTTTGCATACAGATAACAAATAAGGTCCCTTACAATTTTGTGCTGAACGGCTCAAACGAACCGACCTGAACCAAGTCAAAGAACCAAAAATTAACTATAACAAACCAACCGAACCGCGAACGCAATCAAACCAACGCAAACCCGAGTCCCATGTCAACTCATAAGTCCACCACCGGCAATTTTTATTAAATTAACCGCCTCGAATTAAACAGCATTTTTAACCGGTTTTTAGAGAAGGAATTAAGAAACCCTTCCTCTTTCCTTTCTCCATCGCGTCTCCAATGGCGGACGAAGACCCCAACGACGCCGTCCTACTATCCGCGTCAGGGAGGAGGCATCCAAACAGGCGGAGGCCCTCCGCTCCGAGATGGACTCCGCCTCCCAGATGCTCGTCTCCGGCATCGAGAAGATCTCCGGCAAGGTCGGCGCTTTCAAGAGCTTTCCTTCTGGACTCCCGAAATCCCAGAAGTACGAAGGATTGCCGTCGGTGGCATACGGCGTCATCAAGCGATCGAATGAGATTGCTGATGAGTTGATGAAGCAGATCGACGCCGCGTCCAAGGCCCGAGACCAGGCGCGGGAGCAGGTCGATCAGCGGAACTACGAGATTGCCATTGAGGTTTCGCAGCTCGAGGCGGCTATCGCAGGGCTCAGGGATGAGGTCACAAAGAAGGGTACGGAGATTGAAGGCTTGCAGAAGACCCTGGCCGACAGGGAAGGCAGGATTTCGGAGCTGGATAACGAGATCTCGGAGTTGAAGCAGTTTGGTGAGGAGCGTGACAGTAAAGTTAAGAGTCTGGAGACAAAACTGGATTCACAGAGGCCATTGTTTATTGACCAGCTGAACTATATTTCAAAGCTTTACGAACTGATAGGGGGCATAACAAAAAAGGTGGATGGAAATGATTCAGATCAATCAGATGCATTGGATTCCTTATTCATGTGGAATGAGTTGGATATGGATGGGAATTTACACAAGTCGCTCGAAAGAACGAAGTCGATTTATGAGTTAGCCAATGTTGCATCAGAGAAAGTGAGAACTTTTGTGTGGGAGAAGTGCAAGGAAGTTGGAAGCCTAGATGAGAAGGTCGCAGAGCTGCTGGCAGAGAAGCAGCATATTGGGACGTTGCTCAGAAGTGCATTATACTCCAAGACGAATGAAGTGCGGCAAGTTGCCGAAGAGGGACTGCGAGAAGCGGGTATTGATTTAACATTGGAGAATACTTTTAAGACTAGTTCCGAGAATGGAGGAGAAAACGAAGTGTATGTCTTGGTAATCGATTACTGCTGACTAACTTGTTTTTGTAACATGGTGGAAGGTTTTGACATTAAGAAACTTCTGTCAGAAGTTTTGTGTCCTGATTTTGCTATATGTTCTTTATAGGCTGGTGCTTTGGAAAGTACATTAAAGGAATCTCAAATCAAGATTATTGAGCTCCACCATTTGGTAGATGCACTCAGGTATCTTTTCTATAACTAAGCTTGCTCATTTTGGCAGAAAACATATTCTGAACCCTTAAAGCTAAAATTGCAAGTATATCATTATCATCTTTCTTTTCCTCAGAGATTTCCCTGTTTTAGTATACTACTTTTGGAACTTGCATACTGAACATTTAGCTCTTTTCAAGTAATGTTATAATGTACCCTTAATAAAATATTCTTAATATACAAATAACTGTTTTTTGATGTCCTTTACATGCATATCTGCTTCCTTCCTGTTAGTGACTTAGACACACAAGAAACACTAAAAAATATCTGCCATTATCTTTGAATAATTAAGTATAAGTATTAAAAATGTTAATATCTTCCTTTTTCAAAAAGAAAATCCGGTAGTCTTCAATAAGAGAGATTTTGATCGAAGGAGATAGTTTTTTTTCCAAATGATTGCTATGCTAGTGCCACCACGTATATAACCGAATACTTTTCTGCGAAGGTATCAAATTCTATGTGGACTAGCAAGTGTACATTCAAGGAATGAATAATGAGGATTAACATGTTACCAGAATGAGAGTGATTTCTAATTAATAGCCTTATAAGTTTTCAAACTCTTGATGCATTTTGGCAATAGATTTATGCTAATTTAGAAATTGTTTAATATATCTCTGATGCTTCTTGATTTGATATTCTAAATAACTCATTGTTACATGTCTGTCTGTTCAGTTGCAAGTATAAGGATGATAAGTTTGTGCCTCTGCAGGAAGCATTTTTCAAATTTGAGACGTTACATGAGTTCATAATTGAGTCATAGACATTAACTTGTAAAGTTTGTATAGAGGCAATTTTAATTATAACATAATTTGTATCCCCATTATTCTATTATTTGTTCACAATATAGCATTTTGAATATTGATGTTAACTTTAATATGATTCTTCGTTGATGACAAGAAAAGAAACCCAAAGAAATCACTGGAAATGGGAGAAATTATGAGATATGAGATTTTGGAAAATCAATGACCATGTCAAAGGAGAGACCAGAGATCGTTGATGGTCGTTCGTGTCACTATGAAAGAGTGATTGTTAACGTGAAGAGAATATTCAGAGTGGGGCGACCAACCTCGACTTACTCTATCGTTTCCTATCATGAGAGGGATATAGTAGTTGATACACTAATTTAAATTCAAATAAACAAGTGCAGAATTGTGATCAAATGAGCTAGGTCATGGAACTTATGAAATTTTCTGCATGACTCATGTGTAATATGAATAATGGGCAAAATGTCAACTTGTACAAGGATCATAATACCTCAAAAGAGAATGAAAGATGTCAACCCGTATCATCTCAAGATAAAAGGAGCACATACGGCTCAACATCAATTATATCAAAATGGAACATCAACCAATTCATCACTTGATCTAAAGTCTTCATTTCCAATCCGAAGTCAACTACGGATGATTATATACATGTTCTCACAAAGCAAGGAGTTAAAATAGTTACAAAGTACTCAAAACATTAAGATAAAATTTTAGATAATGGAGGACAACTATCAAACACGTCCTCACTATCCCAAGTTTCTAAACCATCCATTATCAATGAATCATAGACTATCATTCATCACCTACAAGAATAAAGAAAATGTGAGCATCCATAAGCTCAGTGAATATAGTTGACTTCCAGAAATATTTTGAAAACCACAAAAATTGGTACCCACATTTGAAGAATCGCAAGAGTGTATGATATGAAGATTTAAAAATTTTACCCCTCCTAAGTCACAAAAACAACAGTGGCAAAAGAGAGATCCTCACTTGTACCGTTAATACATAATCTTCAAGTAAGTTGTTTGTGTGAACAACTTTCTTTGCCCCATCCCAATCTATTTTGCACCACAGACAATATCTAATTTAACCTCAATAGTCAGTGTATAACATTGGACAGTCTTTTGAAAATAAAGGGTACCAAATGGTAGGTCCAAATGGTTTGCCGCACCTACTCGCGGCAATCTAGACCCAATTAATCCCAAAAATCTCATCACAAGGTTGTTTTTTTACGAGAGACAGAATGACAGAGAGTCAGAAATTCAGAAATGTCAATAGAGAGTTACTTCTCATGATTTCTCTTTGTCAATGACAAGGAAAAAAAACTAGAGAAGTCACTAGGGTGTTGAAGAAACCGTGGGATAGGAGATTTTGATAAAGGGGAGACATCCACGGCAACATTAAAGGAGAGACCAATTGCCATTGATATTCGACTGTATCATTGTGAAGGAGAGTGAGAGTCAGGAGGTATTGATGACCATATACAAGGAGAGAGAATGATGGTTGGTGGTGGTTATCTGCATCTTGAGAGAGATATTTAGAAAGAAAGAAACGAGAGATCAAATGGATCTCTTTTCTAATTTCACCTTGTTCTTCATTCTTTTTTTCAGTTGGTACGCTTACAACCCTAATTAAATTAAAAAAATGTCAACTGTTCGATACGCAGGAGTCTATCAAGTTTCTTGTGTTCATGCTTGAGTTTATTCTTAAGATTCTATATCAAGTTAACTTGTTTAAGGTTTTTAATTTGTAAACCATTACAAGTTTATGAATTATACTCGAGAATTAACTACCTTGAAACCTGAAATGCATTTAAATTGTTAAACCCATAACTTATGACAATGCATTAAAAAAACACTTTCAAACATTGTAAATGTTCCGGATCTTAATTTCAAATATACTTTTGATTTTTAATCACCCTTTTCTCCTTAAAAAAATTACTTTTAATTTGGGGATTCATGCATTGGTTTTGACGAGATCATGGAAATTGATTTTCAGAATGACCTGCTTTGCAATATTTAACGGTGACTTGTTGCATTCAAAATAAATAGAAATTAGGCGCAAATCTTAAAGAAGAAGATATTGGCAGTTATATCTCTAAGTGAACCAGCTAGCCTTAATAAAAGAATCCTTCAACATTCATGTTTATGTAATTGCTGTGCCATTTGCTCATGTTGTATGTATGATAACTCTGTGACGAATGTAATGTGCGTACCTAATTTTGATCCTTCCTAATTTGATTTATTCGTTTGTGCATGTACTCTTACACGAGAAAGGGCAGAATCTAGTCTATTGAAATCTCGTTTAGATGCTCAAGCAAAGGAGATCAGCCAACAAAAGCATCATATAGAAGAACTCAAGGACAGAGAGCGTTTGGCAAATGAAAATGTAAAACAATTTCCTCTGTTCTTATTTGCTCTTTTTTTCGTTTGTTTTTTCTTGACCTATGAGTATAAATGTTACGTGAAATAGGCGAGAGAGAGAAATCACACAGAGAAGATACAGGAATTTAACGAGGTTCACCGTTAACTAGACTACGTTCTCGGCCGGCGGTTAGAGTTCTTTGTTTTGATGTGAAAAAATAGTAGATGATACAAGATACAGAATAACCCTGACCCTAGGGAGTTTATATATGGACTCCCGATATAAAATAGGAAACAGAAGCCCTAAGGCTGTTTAGGTTTCAGGGGTCCCCAGCATGGGGGATCCCCCCTAGACCCCCCTCCCTCCAGGCTTGTTGACCGGGGGTCCCCAGTATGGGGTGGGCAGCTTCGCCGCCCCCAACTATTCGAACGACTACGATGCACATGAGGGCATATGGGTTTAACACTGGGTTAAAATTCAAAGCATTATCAACAATAAAACACTTATACAAACTACAGAAGTATTTTATCAAAAGAGACAAAGTATGTGGGTGCATCTTTCTCTAACTAACCATTCAATTTATCATCTTTTTAAAGGTTGAGGGCCTCATGATGGACATTGCAGCAGCAGAGGAAGAAATTACAAGATGGAAAGTGGCAGCAGAACAAGAAGCTGCAGCAGGCAAAGCCATTGAACATGAGTTTCAAACACAGGTTAACATCAATTTAGGTTTCATTTTTTATTACCTTGGTGTTATATGATAGAGACGTACTTTTTTTTCTCTGATATGTGCCATAAATTCTTTAAGCATTTAATTCCTACACAAACAAAGAAATACATTGTTATAGCTTCCAGATTAATCCTTTAAAAAACACTTTTTAGATTAGATAGGTCATGCATAATTAGCTGAAAAGTTTCAATAATAGATATCTGTTACTGGGTTTATTTGATAGTATCAAGTTGTCGCCAAGAAAAGACTCTAGTCGACTGGGACCAGATTTTGGCACCCAAATAATTTTGCCTGCATTAAGCTCTAATATATAGTTATTGATGAAACTTGTGTGGCTCATGCATGCATCATGGTGGTTAAATTTTATATGCAGATGTCAGATTTTGGAGTGTACACTAGGTTCATCATTTGAGCCTTGTACTCAAGCATGCTGGTCAAATAACAATCTTGAAATGGAGACCATGATTATAGTCCAGTGGAATACAACTTTAACCACAGACCAATAAGTCTTGAATTCAATTCTTATCATGGGATTTTCAATGTTTTTTTTTATTTTCTATTTCCTTCTCATATACGAGAACCATAAGCCTCCCTTTATAACAATGAAAAAATTATATTCTTTTTGTTTCTTGTATTCTAGGTCTTCATAATATCTAATTATTTCACTCTGTCATCCATCCATATAGGTATATGTTTGGGCATGATATTTTATATGGTAGAACCAAGTGAATATTTGATGAGGTATTATTGATAAAATGTTTAGTTTCCCAGATGTTGATCAGATATTGGATCTGGAACATTCATAAAGATCTAGTGGCAGATGAAGAGTTCCCATGCTGATCAGAACTTTTGTGGCGTGCATTTACTTTTTGTGAAATACTTTAAAAAGATCCAACCTATTTAAGGCCTTCTATTCATGTTAGTCTTTATGTTTTATGAACGGATCATGTTGTTGATTTTAAAATTTTTACATGAAACTTCCTTTAGAAATGATCACTGGCAGTTCAGAATATTAGTGGCAATTTCTCTAAAAAAGAATATCCGTGGCATTTGCATCTGCATGCACTCCAGAATTCTTGGTTTGGTTAGTGACATTTCAATTATGTGTTTGAATCAACAGGCCACCTGAATTAAATTTACTATTGATGCGCCTCTCCGGACATATGAACACAAACTTGACTAGAGGTTAAGCGGTACATTATGTAATCCTAGTATCCAATAAACGGAATATTGAAAATAGCTGTAGTGTTAGTTGAGGTTGCTAAATGTTGATTTTCTTTCTGCTAGTGTGATAGCATACTACTTGCAGGAGTAAATGCATTGAGATTTCTGAATGTGACTGTTTACGTCGCATATATTGTTTGTACTGCTTGCTTAAAACAAAATAATGTTTATACTAGAGTTCTTTTATAAACATGCTGGTCTGGATTTGCTTCTGATCATTGACATTGGAATTCCATGATACAGTTGTCAGCTATTCAGACGGAAATAGAGGAGGCAAGACAAGCAACGTTGGAGTCTGAAAGCAAGCTCAAATTCAAAGAGGAGATTGCAGCTGCAGCTATGGCTGCTAGAGAGGCTGCTGAGAAATCATTGAGGCTTGCTGATCTGAGATCTACGAGGCTGAGGGAGAGACTGGAGGAGCTTACTCGTCAGCTTGAAGAATCTGACAACCGGAATGATAATCTCAGGAACCAAAACAGTTATCGATACATGTGTTGGCCATGGCAGTGGCTTGGTTTGAATTTTGTAGGATACCAACAGACGGATCTACAACAAAGTAACAATGAAATGGAGCTTTCAGAACCCCTTATGTAGGGTACGGCATCGAGCCTGAAAGCATAGTATAGTTGTTGTAATATAGAGGAAAAGTTCTCTGGTTCCTTTGCTAAAGGTTTGTTTCTCGTCTTCCGACTGGAATGATTCAAGTGCACCTCTTCGTTGGCCAAGAAAATCCACAGGAGTAGATAAAAGATCAACCCATTTCCGTCATTCTTCTGTTTCTTCATTGTGTATATGCAGGAAACATATCTTATGCACGCACAATAAAGTGATTATTTTTGTGCCAACCTTTGTCATGTTAAATACATCATGTATCATCATTCTATTGAACTACAAATTGTTAACTGTTTCTACAACTATTTTTTATTCCGTCATGGTATGTAACAAAAATCTGATCCTTTTTATGTGATGGTTACAGTTAAGCTTGTGCCTCCTCTCTGCAATCTGATCTTTGTGCTGTAATCCCCCGAGTATCTTTCTGCAATCCCCCAAGTTATTTCTTCCTATTACTATCATCATCATCATCATCCTGTAATTGGTAATGTACTTGCGTGTTCGTATAGCGTAGAATACGAGGATAATGGAGTTTGTTACCTTTCTTGCTCGAAAGCATATCATTTGACAAAGACAATGACTCGCGTAGGGAACAAGGTAACTTACTAATTGAAGCTATTGCCGCCGCTAGGACGCAAATACTCTTCCTATATTGTATATGATCTTAACATATTCTCAGCAATTAATCAAGTAATTCTTGTTTCGAGACTAAATGAATAATCAATGGGGTTGGTTCATCTGGCTAATTTTTGCTTAACCAAAATTTTGAAGTTAATTTTTTGTGTATATAAAAAATTTCGCTATAATTAAACATACGTCTCGAAAACACACAAATTAGATTAATCAAAATTAAGGCTCTTAGAAAATAAAAGGAATAAAATATTTTGCTCACAAAAATTAAATTCGAAACTTCTTAATTTATGAATTAAACTATATCATCACACCAGGATTTTATTATTAATGATTTAGGATAAGCCAAAGCTATGGATCAAAATATACGCATTGCTTGGCCGTGTCTGAAAACTTATTCTCTCAGGTCTCAATTAACATTTTGAAATGTTATTATCTAAATCGAAACTATGTCAAACTTTAAAAGTTTTGAAACTATTTGCTACATTGAAGTTAAGCGCGTTAATTACATTGTTTTAAACTTATTAAATCAATGGTCATATTAAGCACTATCAAAGAAATCTGATCTAAAATTCGGAGTTGTACAAACAATTAGCTAGTAAAAATGATAAAAAAAAGGTTAAGTAAAGGTAAAATATTCTTCATAAAACACACATATAATTAATCGTCAATTTTTAAATCTATGATTTAAATTAAAATAACTTAAAACTATATTTTATTTTATATTAGTTAAATGATTATGTTTTATTTTATATTAGTTAGGTGAAACACCCGTCTAATCAACTACTACGTGCATAAGCAAACACGTATTTTGAACATGTTAAAACATATCTGGTGAAACAAAAAATTACCATCTCTCATTTTTTATCCTTCTTCTTTCGTAAAACTATTTCAAAAAAAGACTATGTTCGATATATTTCATTTTACCACACATAAAAATAGAGAATTTTGTCTTTTCATTTTCGATTTTTTTTAGTTATCTCCTTTTGGCTTTATATGTTTTACAAAGTTCATCAGAGAACATAAAAACATCTAATTTAAAATTCTTGAATAAATTCAGTCCATTTCTTTGGATTTTTTTATACCTGTACCTAATAGTCACTTACCGCTTTAGATTATTACAATTTTTTCTACCTTATCCAATTGTCACCATGTTAATTTTGAACAAAAGGAAAACCAAATAATTCTAAAAATAGTATGTTTTAGATAAGAAAAATTAGAAAATAATTATCTTTCACCTTTAAACATAATTTTTTAAGGAGAATTAATATAAAAAATAATGTTTTTTTTAAAAACTGACAATGATAAAAAGTAAAAATGTAAGTTTTAAGGGAAAGTGTGCAAATAACGATGTTAAGGATTACTAGTTTCATACTTTATAAATATAGATGAATATATATATATATATATATATATATATTAACTAGACATATTATGAATTAACGCCGCCTTTACATATTATGAGATATTAAACACAAACATATTTTTATTACAAAATCCAGCAATCGAGGACTATAAATGCTCCATCCATCTTTTAAATATACTTCTACATTCTACCAAGTCGCGTCTCTCTCTCTCGCACCCCTCCAAAATCTTGTTCCATCTCTCTCTCACACATCCGGCTGGAAGAATCTTTCGCAAGGTACAAATGAAGCTGTCGTGATTTTTTCTTCTTCTGCAATTAAAGTTCTACTTTTCCCCTCAGAATCTTCTTCTTTGCTCTGTTATTGATCTCTGCTGCAACATTTTGTTCAGTTGTTCCTGCATTTGTCTTCCCAATAGCTTCTGATTTCCAGAAATTATTCCACATCCTCTGTTTCTTCAAATCCTCTGCCGATGGTGCATCCTTGGCGCTTGTGAAGTCTTTGCTGTGGATTCAACATCAAAGATCGATATTTGTCAAATCTTTTTCCGGAGAGATTGGTGGGATGCTGATCTTTGTTTGTAGTTAAATCCTTCCGTTGTTACGTTTTTTTCTCCTCTTCCTTTTTCTTTTTTTTAATCTCTTTTTATCCACTCTTTATCATTTTTCTATATACGCCTTTGTATGTATTTTAATATTTAAAGCTCTTCTGGTTCTCTGATTTCTTTGTGGAACTGAGACACTTTGTTCATAATTTTTTTCCTTTTAGTTGCCCACCTAAAACGCATTAATTGCCAATTTTCTCAAGTAGTTTTTTTTGGTTTTGCTTCATTTCATGGTTCAATATGTTTTTTTTAATATGAACCTTCACATTATACACATGCAAGAACACAACAATCCAAGTAGGATACTTAAACTATGTTTCACCACTTATAGAAATCCTCTGCTTTTGGTCACATGAACAGCTGAAATCCCGCTCACTCCGCTCTGTTCCTTCATCAATGTTCTGACCACCTTTTTTTTTCTTTTTGCAGGATTCGGTGGAGATCCCAACTGTGAGAAGTTTTTGGGGGCAATGGAGGGGGACGCCTTCGCATCGAGCTTCGGAAACGGAACCCAAGTGGACGGCAAGGTGTTCCAGTCGTTCCAGAAGAGCTTCGTCCAGGTGGAGAGCATCCTCGACCAGAACAGGCTGCTCATCAACGAGATCAACCAGAACCACGAGTCCAAGATCCCCGACAACCTCACCCGCAACGTCGGCCTGATCCGGGAGCTCAACAACAACATCCGGCGCGTCGTCGACCTCTACGGCGACCTGTCCGCCTCCTTCGCCAAGTCCATGGAGGCCTCGTCGGAGGTGGACTCCGAGGGGAGGTCCGGCCACAAGCGTGTCAGGCCTGGTTAATCTCATCCCCTACAGCAGCAGCAGCAGCTGAGCTTTTTTGCACTGTGGAATTCTTTTCCAGAGCAGCCTTCGATCCTGTGTAATAACTAGTGATACATCTCTGATGCTTGTAGACTTAATTATAGCTTCTTTTGATCACATTGATATGGAAGTCTCTGATAACCTTGGTTGACTGTTCTCTAGCTCTCTTTTCTCCATGGTCAAGGTCTCTGCCTCTCCTTTCTGTGTGCCTTCTGATGGGTGTCTGCCACTTCGTTGCACCTCTAGTGGATGCTCTTTTGAGTGCTGAATCAAGAAAAAGGAGCTCCTTTTCTTTTTTATTTCTTTCTTGCAGGGCCTTTTAGTTCCCCAATCATAGATGCCACTGCGAAGTAGTAGGCTACATAAATCTCATGGTACTGTCGCTGAGCTTTCTCTCTCCTGGCCGCTGCTGCTTTATTGTAGCAAGTGGATTGCCTCTGTGTGTACTTTTTTTTTTCTCTTTTGGAGGTTTTGTTTTGTTAGGAACAGTAGAACAGACAGCTGGGCTGGAGCAAATCACTAGAACGCCACGATCAGGAATGTGATCCATGTGAGGAGTTGGTGCTGCACAAAGAGGACAAACACGAAGGATTCCATATTCTGTCATCGTTGAGATGCCTGGAAAAGGTATTTTTGGGACCAGTCAGAGAGGCCCCTGTTTTTTCCCTGAAATTTTGCTGCTCAGGCTGCTCGATTGCTTCGCAACTCAGTGGCCAATGTGACTCCTGCTGTGGACTGATTCTTTTTTCTTTTGTTTCCCAAAGGTTGGAATTTGGAAGAGTGAGAGATGCATTTCATCCGGCAGAAGATCAGGTGCATGATTTCTCATTGACATAAGTTAGAAATACATACGGTCTAAAAAATGATGCAAGAATGTAACCAGCCTTTAGTTAGTTATTGGAACTTCATTTTGAATATGGCAAACAAGGGATGATCAAAACTTTCTAAAATTTGGAGATGTCGCGGGGGATCCTTAACTTTGAAGAATTCGGATATCGAGGCGAAAATATTGTCTTCATCCCGTGGATCTTTGATCCTCGCACCCCACATATATATACTTATTAAAATATTTTAAAATTAATTATATCAATATAATACTATTTAATAGTATTTATAAGTATTTATTTATAAATATAAATTATAATATATATATATGTAATATGATATTTTTATAAATATAATTTTTTTATGATTTAATTGTATTTTTAAAAATTTTTTTATTAAACTTCGGGGAATGAGGGTCCCCATAGAGATTCGAGGATCCGCGGAGACGGGGACGAGAAATTTAATTCCCCCGCCACGGGAATTCGAGGCGGGGATGAAGATGAGGACAAATTAGCGAAGTTAGGGCAGAGGACATTATCCCCCGCCCCGAATAGGGATGTTGCCATCCCTATGGCAAACTCTAGTCGCTCCTCACCTTGAGTAGTTATATGCAATTTTGGAGTGACATTAGAGCTGTCATTTGAATATAATTGATCTCTTTAACTTGGCATTATTTTTTAGTAGTCCTCCTAATTGGCAATAGCCAATTTGTTTACTGATTAAGTCATCTTAAAATAAATTAAAATATAAAAAAGAATAAAAAGTGGGGCTCATCCCTTAGGGATGATGGTTGAGCTCCAATTCTTTTCCAATGAAGTAATGCTTATGAAGTGGAGGAAAAAGAAAGGAACATGTAAAAAGAGTTGGCGACGTTAATCTATCTAGCAAAAAGGAAATTTGATAAACCAATTATAGCCGGTCATAGGTACTATCATGGTTGTCAAGATCGCGATCTTAATCGTAAGATTGTACGATCCTATGATAGGCAAGCGATCTCGATCTTAACTTAGGGATCGAATTGGATCGGTAGGATCATACGATCCTACAATATTATTTTAAATATATATAGTTTTTTTTCTTTTTTCTATTTTCTTTTAAAGAAATATAAGTTGGGATCATAAAAGATAATAAATGTTAAAATTATTAAACAATATATACTTAAAAAATCTTTGCATACACTATATTTAGGTACATACATATCTTTAAAATATTTTTTATTTTTATCTTTATAAATATAATAATAATAATAATAATAATAATAATAATAATAATAATAATAATAATAATAATAATAATAATAATAATAATAATAATAATAATAATAATAATAATAATATAGACTTATGTTTATTAGTAATATAAGTTATTGAATATTCTTATTAAGTTACAATAATAATACATTTCTTATCACTATTAAAATTTATTTTTTAAGCATACAAATCTTTTAAAGTGATAAAAAATAATGGATAATGTCAAAATATTAAATATTACTTAATAAATATTTGAATATATGTATACTTTTATACATATATATTTTAAAAAAATATTTTTTATTTAAAGGTAAGATATTACGATCTTCGATCCGATCTAACGATTTTCGATCCTCTTCCGATCTTAGGTAAGATTCCGATCTTGATAACCTTGGGTACTACAAAAAGAGAAGTCATGAAAATAGGAGACGATTGAGATACAAATTGAAGTTATGGAACTAAATTGATCTACATTGACCATTGTTAAACTTTACCCAAGGTAAATTCATTTGTCTCCATTTTATTTTCAACATTAATATTTTCATAAATAAACATTTCAAGTTCATTTCAACTTTTAGAAGTTATATTATTTTTCTTTGCATAATTAAAAAATTATTATGCGTCTCATCCGATATAAATAGACGTGTAACTCAAGATGATCCAAATTAAATGGGGGTACTATCGAACACATCTACCGAGATCGAAGAGAACTTTTGGAGAGAACATAATCTTTTTAATTTTGATCAAAGAATTATTTTGTTATGATTTTTAAGGAACTTCATATAGTAATTCTTAGCCATCTTTTTATCATTCTCTAATATTTTGGTTAGATTATTCTGATACACTTTTTTTTATTTTGGAGACCATATTATGTGAATTTTAAGATTAGTTATTTTGATTATTATTGTATCCATCTACCTAGGTTAAAAAAGAAAGTTTATTCCATATTATTATTTCATAGTTAAAGATTTATTGCATGTTATTTCATAATTTAAAAATTTAAAATATCTTTTTAAAATTTGATCTCGGACCATCAAAATAGAATTTGATGGTTTGGATTACCGTTAAGGAGCCTACTTAGCGAAACTGCTAAGTAGGCTCCTTACCAATGATCCAGATCGTCAGATTCGGTTCTGACAATTTACGATCAAATTTAAAAAATTAAAATATCTTTTTAACTTGATCTCAGATCGTTAAAATTGAATTTGACGATTTGAATCATTGCTAAGGAGCATACTTAGTGAAACTACTAAGTAGGCTCTCCAACCTTTATATTTTTTTTCTCTAACCTTGAGAGATATTTACATTATTTTTATCATCCTATTTAAATTTATACATTAAGGATAATACGATAACACTTTTTTAGCCTTTTTTTCGATAGTGGTATTAGAGCTTAGTTATTATCTTGCATAAATTTAATGAAGGAAATAATGCACATAGTTGGATGTTCGTACTAATAAGACCAAATCATTATATTCGAAAATATCAAATAAAAGGTTATCCAAATTGCAGCCCATTATGATCTAACCAAATGTTATGTTGTCGCAAACTCAGAAACATGAATGACAAAAAAAAGAGGGAGATTAAATATCAAGAAATTGTACAAATTCGACAATAGGTCGATGATCATAACTTGATAAAGTATGACAAAAGATTAAAAAGAATGTACGAGCGTAAATCATCGTAGAATAAGGTATTTCTAATGAAGAAACTTGTTACTTGAAGTATAGAGATGAACATTCTATTATAGAACATCTAGGTTGCTTTTGAAAGTTAACTAATCAATAAGTTGTCCTCAATAAAAATCATGTTTGATGATAAGATCCGAGCATTACTATTATGAGTTCATTACTTGATAGTTGGGAAAATATCATTGTCTCTCTAAATAATTCTCTCAGAAGAGAAGATATCTTTAAAATTTATCATGGATAACTTATTTGTTCAGGAGATATGAAGACGAGCACAAACCCAAAAACCAATGAGAAGAATTTATTATGTAAGACCGTACGTAGGAGAAGCAAGAAGTGAAATTCTCACACCATGATCATGTTGAATCTAGGATCCCGAGATTGTTTTGGTGATCACAAATTTTTGAGAGAACTTAGTCTGGACTAATGAGCTTGTTGAACTGATTTTTGAAAGAAAAGATTTCGATGTTCAGAGCGTGATAGGTCGACCAAAGTTAGAGAACAAATGACCTATGCACATAAAAGACGTATCAGAAGAATTCTATGTGTGCAGTGGTCGTCCAAAGCATATGAAGTGGTCGACCAATGTGGAAGGCAAAGATAAGAGAGATGGAGTCAAATACTAAGCGGTCGATCGAAGATATTAAGAGGGCGACCGAAGACAAGGCTAAAGAGGAGAGGTCACCCGATGAAGAACACTGGGCGACCGATAGTTTCACATCTACAATAAAGAGGATGAAGAACGAGTGGTCCAAGGAGAAGTGGACGCCCGGTGAGGAGACTTAGCCAAAGGAGATATTTTGGCTAAGGAAACGAGATGTCGTCCGATGATGAAGAGAGGACGACTGAAGAACTGAGGATGAAGGCAATGGACGTCCAAAGGTTTCAAAGTGGAGACAGTGGACGACCGGGAGATTGCCAAGGCTAGAGTGGACCTCCGAAGGCTCATGTGTAGAAGCAACAGACGACCAAAGCTGATGACAGGATGAAGATCCATCGACCGAAGATGGAGTGCGGACGATCGATAGCTTTTAGATGAAGACAAAGGTCGTCCGGTGTACTTGGTGAGAAGACAAGTGGACGTCCAGAAGTTTGTCAGATATGAGGAGAGCTGAAGATCAGATAACCGCAGGATGAGCGAACAATCGATGAAGAGATAGAGGTTGTCCGAAGGCTGAATAGACAAAGCAGCGATCGACCAAATTATCTGATAGGAGAAGAGTGGACGTCCAAGGAATTTTGATGGGTTGTCAGAGGACGTCCGAAGAATGTTAGAAAGAGGGAAAGGACGTCCGAGGATCTCAGTGAAAATGAGCGAGCGTTCGAAGCTTGTCAGAGGAATATTTGGCGGGCATCCGAGGATCTCATTGGGAAGTGAGCGGATGACCAAAGCACAGACTGAAGAGGGAGCGGACGTCCGAGGATCTCAATAGAATGAGCGGATGCTCAAAGTACCCACAAGGAAGAGAAGTGGATGCCCGAAGGATTCAGGGAGAATCAGCGGACGACCATAGATGTGCCAGAGGATATGGCACAAGTCAAGATCGGGCGACCACAGGAGCAATGGGCGATCAAAGGAGCTTGACAGGCCTTCAACTCCAGAAGTGGACATCCGGATGATTAAGGTGCAATCAGCGGGCGACCAGAGAAGTTGAAGGAGATAGTGCAAGGTCAAGTCGGGCGACCGCAGGAGCAACGGGCGACCGAAGGAGCTTGACAGGGTCTTCAACTCCAAGAGTGGAATCCGAGGAAGATTGGGTGTAATCAACAGACGACCACAGATGTTGAAGATGATGGTACAAGTTCAAGATCGGTCGTCCAAAGGTTTGGTGGATGATCGAAGGAGCTTGATAGTTGGCTTCACTCGAGAGTGGATGTCCGAGGTGATTGGGGTGCAATAAGCAGACGATTAAAGATGAGCGGAAGCTGGTACAAGGTCAAGATCGGTCAGCCAAAGGGTTGGCGAACGATCGAGGGAGCTTGACAGATGACTTCATTCAAGAGTGAACATCCGAGATGATTGGGGTGCAATCAGCAGATGACCATAAATGAGTGGAAGATGGAACATGTCAAGATCGGTCAAACGAAGATGAAGCGCAGACGACCGAAGGAGCTTGACCGCATTCTTCAACTGGAGAGTGGACGTCCGAGGAGGTTGATGTGCAATCAGTGGACAACCAAAGATCAGTTGAAGAAGGGAACTCAAGTCAATATCGGTCAGCCAAAGGTTTGGCGGACGACCGAAGGAGTTTGGCTGAGGAACTAAGGCTTCAAACTTTGAACTGCGGATGCTCAAGGGTGAGTGGTGGACGACTGAAGCACTAGGCGGCAGTTCAAGTGATGACTTCACCAGAGCAGCAGTCGATCGAGGCAGGAGCATTGGGCGACCGAGGGTTAGGTGAAGTATTAATGTACCTGCATTAACGGCTAGTTTTTTGAGTGACATATTATGTCATTTTTGCAGAGAATATATTGTAATTTCAAGAGTCTTGAGAAGTAACTTTGACAAATTAGCTAGTGAGAGCTTGAGCGGAAAAAGCCTTAGTTCCCCTTCTATGATTCAAGTGAAGAATCCAGGATAGAAGGGAGTGAGAGTTCGTGAGCGCACTTGTAAAGAGGTTGTCTCCTTGCCCTCTAGAAAAGAAAGGATAAGTTGTAAGGGAGCCTTCGCGCTTGAAAAAGGAGTTTAGTGATCTCCGGAGGTCTCGAGTTCGAGAAGACCGGAGCGGGGACATAGGCCAGGAGTTCGGCCGAACCTCGTCAACAAACCTTCGTGTTTGCTTGTTTATTTTTTGTCCTCTTCTTCTTCTACTTGTTTATATTTGCCTCTAAATGTTTCCGCCTATATAACTAATATAATTCAGTAAAAGTAGAAAAAAAAAATTAACACACCAATTCACCCCCCTCTTGGTACCATCTAGATCCTACAGATCAATCGAGGTTTATATGAAAATCAAAGTCTACAACTTCAAGAAAGAGTGCATAAAATTTAAGCATGACAATTCACATGAAGAATATAAAGATACTAAAAAGGAGAAATTGGTTAATAATGAAAATAACATTGCAGTGGTTACATATGATGATGTATATTTTTACTGAAAAGGATTATGTCAATATTGTCAGTCAAGAGTTGATTTTAAATTTAGACAATATAGCTTTGTTCCATTTGATCTCTCGCTGAGATGTCTTTTTGACATGTAGCTTGTATTTCGTATTCTTCATCTAGACGGTTGTCAAAGGAAAGTTGTAGGTAGTGCAAAAATCTTTGAAAGACAACCAAAAGTCTATGTTGTGTAGTTGGACATTGAGGTTGATCTCGTCTTCAATGTCATCTACCTCTAGGGTGCTCAAGAACTTAATAGGAAAATCTTCATAAGTAAGACAAGTGTTAAGGATGTCTCTCTAGATCATCCAGCAAGCCAAGTGTCCTCAACACTTCTATATCTAGGATCCTAGTAGTGAGAATTCTCTAGTCTTCATCTTATCGTGCAATGCCTTTTGTTGTTCATCTTTGAATTCGATTTGAGAGGGCCGCTTGAGTCACTCATGTTTGTCTAGATTAGGCTGAGTTGGAGGTCGTTGTGACATAGCAGGTTGTTCCGATATCTTTAGTGATGCTAGTTGAGACGACTCGATGCATCATGCTGCTTTTTCAATTGGCGGTTTGGATACTTCTTCATTCTATAGGACTGTGTTTTCTCTATGGTGGGTTGTTCATGTTGGTTGTGAGGCAATACTTGCATAGGTAGCTCGCATGCTGGTCGGCCTCCTCTAGTGGTGGTTTCGTGGTTGCCTATTCTTGTGAGGATGTGATGTTTTTTGCAATGGCTTCTAGTGTGGACTTGATTTCTTAGGGCACTTCATCTGTTGGGGTTGGTTGAACAATGGGCACTTGAGATGTCATTACTAGGTCCTCTAGTGGTTGATATTGGACTTGTTGCTGCACAGGCTCTATCATACCCTACTCATCTTCCTCAACTTTAGTGCGATCGGTTATAGATCTTCATCTTCAGAGGTCATGACAATTGAGGATTGTCAGTGCTTCTTTTCCCTGAGCTATGATGGTGCAATGGGTGGCTTAGATGCCTATTTTGGTAGGACATATACAGGGATGCTAGAGTTAGTTTTGCTGTCGAATGTCACCTTTTGAGTCAGAGCTAGGGCGGCCAATGGTCGGTCGTCCCTATTGGCTTCGGCCTTCTTCTTCGATGAAGACTTCCTAGGGTGTTTCTTTGACTAGGTTGGTGGCACCGGAGAAGACCGCATGTCTGGTTCCACTTCGCGGGCTTTGCAAACTCAAACTATGCTAGAGGAGGTTGACGTTTCCCCAAACTTAAAGATTTTGCCTTCATTGCAGTAATGTTGGTGGCTTTCTTGATGAACAGCTTTTCTTGTGGCACCCTGCGATGGCTTGGGCTAAGTCGGTGGTGGTGGAGCAATGCTGACAGTTCCTTGAGTATTTGGTGTAGTTTGAAGCACTAGCAACAATATTCGGGCAGTTTTGATCCTTGGTGCTAATGATTCCGAAGTGGTGCTGAAATGAGGCATGTGGTTGCTCTGATGCAGGCTTCTTGACTGCCATCTTCCTTGAAATTACGAGCTGAACGTCTTTAATAACTTGACCTCGAGCACTAGCTGGGGCTTCATAGTTGGTGGTGGAGGAGACAACGGCAGCTCGATGCCTATGTCAAGGGGGTCCACAGTTGATGTACCTTTCTTCCCCTTTGGTTTATGAATGCAGGTTCACCCAGTCTCTTGTCCCCTTGTAGCCACCATTTTTCAGGTTGATGGTTGCAGAGTTGTAATCGCCTATGATGGAAAGGGTTGGCGATGAGATTCTTGGGTTTATGGGCGTAGTGATGTGAATGGTTTATGGAGAGAAAGAGTGAGAGTGAGAGAGTGTGTGTGTGTGTGCGTGCGTGTGTGTGTGTGTGTGT
>LTAE01005549.1:0-28135 GCA_001647135.1 Pontederia paniculata
TATTCTTATCCAAGATGATAACTCATTCATAAATCATTAATCAAGAAAAATATTTCAGAAGAATCCAACAAAGCATGCTCAAGAGATTGAAAAATAACTTAAAATGATATTAACAAAAATTAGGGTTTCTCAATTTTTCTTTTTACAATAAAAATCATCCAAAAGAAAATAACTTTAATACATGGGAGTTCATCCTTTGTATAGATAGGAGAAGATACAGGAATAATTACAAATAAAATAACACAAAAAAATTACACCTTGGGTTTGGAGATCAGAACCGTAAAAAAATCCCATAAAAAATACATTATATTACAAAAACCCGCAAACTGTCACGGCCGTGACCGAACGGTGGCAAACTCCGGATCTTGTCACAGCCCGTGACCGAACGAATGTGTTGATAGCTCACCCGTGACACAAATGTCACGGCCGTGACTGAAGATTGGAGCACGTCGCAGCCCGTGACAAACATGTCACGACCGTGATATTCAGAAGTGCATCACGCCCGCGACGTGGGTCGTGACCGAATTAAGATCTCAATACGTCACGGCCCGTGATCTGGCAATCACGGCTATAACCGAAGGTACTTTCTCCATCGAGTAATGTCACGGCCCGTGACAGCAAGTGTCACGGTCGTGACCGAAAAATTCGTTTCATGTTGTCACGGCCCGTGATATACGTGTCACGGTCGTGACATGCTCGGTTTCTTCAAGCTGTCACGGTCCGTGACAAACCATCACGGCCCGTGATGAAATTTTTTTCCTTTCTTGCCTCCGCCATATATCCAATAACCCCTGGACATATAGAAAATGCATATTATGTAGATGCTGACTCTAAATTAAGAAAAGATAAATAAAATATGAAATATGCATGATTATGCTGATGAAATATATGTAAATTATGTTTAATATACACCGGAAAATATGACTAAATGAGCAATTATAATGCAACCATGTCAGCACCAACCAATAAGCCAAAGAAAATGAACCATGTCCATTTAGGGCAGGAACCGTCTTCTGATATGTGACAGAGTCCTGCGTTAATTAAATTAGGATTTTTGAGTTAGTCTCATTCGTAAACTACCTAAACCTAGAGCATTTGTATATATACCCATAGCTATGAATTATTTTCCTCCTAAACCATTATTCCCTTCTCCAATTCTCATAAGGGTTTCCTCTCTTCTTCTTCTTCTTCTCCCCTTGATGATTATATGTAACATCTGTTAGTCCCTCTTTCTTGATAATTAGCTTTCTCATATTTATGTTGTGCGGAATTAGTTCAGGAGAAGAGGACGAGTATCAATGGCAGGCAAGGGAAGGAGAATATTTAGCAACGAAGAGGAACAAAGAGGACGAACATGAATGAGGAAGAAGAAGTTAGATTATCAATAATCAAAGTATGTAAGTAAATGATCAACTTTAGGGTTCTACATAAGTGTTTTGATCAAATAAACAAATTCTAACAAGATATATAATTATTATGATTTCTGCATCAAGTTAATCATGGTTGTAGTAAAGTAATAATAATATTGCGACTTCATCATAGGAAAAGGACGAGATCTTCAATCGGAATATGGAGAACAAACTCGGATCGCATCCTAGCCGACACAGTCTGTGTCCATGCTTATGACATCAGATTCGATCAACATGATTGTGTTGTACTAGATGCGAGTTGTGCCTCATCGACGGTGAAGTGGAAACAGATCGTAGCAAGGGTCGTGTTCCCTCATACAACAACTGAATTACATTCATCAAACGACTTGAAATCAACCGAATGTGGACCATATCGTGATCGCAGGCCGTGACCCTCAGACCACATCGGAGATGGAAGACAGGCCATGTCACACCTTGACATGATCTTTGTTCCTCGGATCATAGGCGACATAGATATAAATCCTAACCCTAAAATGAATCAGGTTCTACTCGACACGGATCATGTTAATTGATTCATATAAACTATATACTAGATGCAGGATGCTTCGCTTGGAAAACGAACGCACATAGATATATAGCGTGCAAATGCGCCGTGTCAACCGACACAGACCATGTTGCCCGGATCTTTCATGATTACATATTGTTTAATAAACCTTGACAAGGACCATGTCGATATCCAATGCATGTCGTGTTTGACTTGATAAACTATGATGAAATGACTAAATTTGTTTGTAATGATTTCTCGACTTTGTTGATTGACTTCTTAAAATTACTGTAATGATATAGAGTTTTCTTGAAGATAACCTAGAAGTGAGCATACTGCTCAATCGATAATAGGATATGAAAGTCGTTAATGATTGTGATTAAATTTGCGCATAAAAAGGAGGGCTCCAATGAATTGTTTAAGATTCGATCCCTATTGTTTAGGGGTTTATTCCTCCAAAGATAATTGTGTTCTTTCGGGTATAGCTAATGCATGTTTTATGGCCTAGCTAAACATCTTGGTGTCAGAATAATCTGAATCTTCCATGCTTTTTTGAAGATTCACTATTATTGTAATGTTTCACAACTTAAGACAAGATATATAGAAAAGAACAAAAGGAATCCTAAGTTAAGACTAGGCTTGAACTTACTAAAAGTTGTAGATCATGATGTTGGAGTTGACGAATACTTCATGGCCTCTTGTTTCTCACACCGGGTATGCCCATGTGAGCTTAGGAGTATTGGAGTATTACCCAACGACATTTGACCCCTACGCATGAAAAGGGGGGCTTCGGGGGACACCCCCCAGACGTGATTTTGAGTGATTGTAGCAAAATAATAATAGTGAAATCTCTTTGCAGGACATAGCCCTAACTCAAGGGTGAACCTGAGTAAATATGTGTGTGTCCTCTATTTTTCTAGATTTTTGTTTGTGATCTTCTATTTGTGTTCTCGAATTTTCCATCAATTGGTATCAGAGGAAGGTTGTTCGAGGCGATTACGGTTTATTCGAGATGTTAGGAGGATCACTAACTGAGATAGAAAAAATTGATGGAACGCGATTTGATCTCTTGAAGATGAAGATGGAGGATCTCCTTTGTGATCGAGATCTCTGGTCGGCAATCGAGAAGGAAAGGCCTGGTGGCAAGGAAGTGACGAAGGATGCAGCGTCAACTTCTAGTCAGACAGATCCAGAGGCGTTTGAAGATTGGGATCATATTGATCAAAAGACAAAGGGTTTGATTCGGCTTTGTCTCGCAGACTTAATTCTTACAAATGTGATGAGCAAACCAACAACCAAAGATCTGTGGAAGAAATTATAATCATTATCAAAGTAAGTCGTTGGTTAATAAATTTCTTTTGAGGAAGAAGTTGTACAATCTTCGAATGCATGAGGGTGACTCATTCTCTACACATCTTTATAACTTTAACACGTTGATTAATCAACTGGTATCAATCGGTGTTAAGTTTCAAGATGATGATAAGACAATAACGCTGCTCTATTCTCTGCCTGATTCATGGGACAATCTGATCGTGGTGATTGGTGGTGGAGATAAAGAATTATTGTATGAAATTGTGTGTTCTGCATTGTTATCAGAGGAGACACGAAGAAAGGGATCTACAAGTTCTGATAAAGAGGCATTATCAGCTAGAGGAAGGCAAGTGGAGAAAACTCAAAATCAGAGAGGGTACAAATCAAATTCTCGTGGGTGCTCGAAGAGTAGAGATAAGAAGGTACAATGCTTAGTAGGGTCATATGAAGCGGGATTGCAAAAATAAGCTGACTCATAAGAAAGAAGTTGAATCATCCTCGGATAAAAGAGAGATCGATGCAGGAGAGATGTATTTGGCTGCTACGTGTATGGCACAGTCAGATTAGGACATATGGATAATTGATATTGGGGCCTCATACCACATGACGCCTCATAGACACTGGTTTTATGAATATAAACAATATAATGGTGGGGATGTCATGCTCGGAGATGATACTGCAGTTCAAATTGTCGGGCGTGGTAGGGTGAAAATAAGGATGATTGATGGCACGGTAAAGAGTGTTCCAAATGTATGCATATACCCTTGATGAGTAGAAGTCTGTTATCAGTTGGTACAATGACTGATTCCAGAGTTATTTTTAGTTGTGATAGGAATTCTTGCAAGATGACCCGAGGTTCTATTGTGATTGCACGAGGAGTTCGCTATGGGACATTATACAAGTTGCTCAGAGAAATAGTAACTGCTAAAGATGCCAAAGAAGATGGACACAATACATTTATGTTGTGTCATCAAAGACTAGCACATATTAGTGAAAAATGACTTTCTACATTAGCATCAAGTCAGATGGTAAAAGGAGTTCCAGAATGCTCTACAGGTTTTGGGTTTTGTGAACACTGTCTCCATGGAAAATAAAATCGAGTTAATTTTCAACATACCAGCACAAGAGCAACTAAGGTTCTCGAACTAATCCACAGTGATATTTTTGGACCTACTCCGACTTCATCAATTGGGGACTCTAGGTACTATGTATCGTTCATAGATGATTTTTCGAGATACAATTGAATTTATTTTATTAAAAGTAAGTCAGATGTATTCGAAGAATTTCAAAAAATTAAGATTATAGTTGAAAATCAATTGATTGCAAAATCAAGGTCCTTCGGATGGACAATGGAGATGAATTTTGTTCAGATAAGCTTGAACAATTTTGCGAGGATAATGGTATTGCAAGGTAGAAGACAACTCCCTATACGCCTCAACAGAATGGGATAACCGAAAGATTACATCGGTCACTCATAGAAAATGCAAGATGTATCTTGAGTTGGACTGGATTGGGGCCATAATTTTGGGCGGAAGCTGTAGCCACAACAAATTATCCGAAGAACCGGACACCGACCTCATCAATGAAGGATTAGACACCTTATGAGGTTGTATTTGGGAAGAAGCCGAATTTGTCACATGTTCGAGTGTTTGGGTGTGATGCTTATGTCCATATACCTAAGGAAAAGCGAGGTAAGCTTGATAACAAGTACGAGGAGAACATATTTGTTGGATATAAGGAAGGATCAAAGGTTATAAGCTGTGGAATCCAAAATCGAAGACCATTATATACAATAGGGATGTTGTTTTTTTGTGAATAACAACCTCAAGTTGGGTGCAGAAAGATGGTGAACTCAAGAAAGTGGCAGTGTTCGAAAAAAATTCTGAAACTGAACCTGAAGAGGTGATTGCACAAGATAATCAAGTAGAGTTTGTTTCTAAATCAGATCAAGGAAACTTATATAATGGAGTTGAGGATGCAGATTCAGATGAAGACCCAGATATAGATACTATGTCAGCTCTCAGAAAATCGACACGGGAAAGGAGAGTATCCCTTTGATGCTCTCTTAGTGCTCTGAGTATGTTTCATGCTTTGAGTGTTACCAAAGATGAACCTAGCTCTGTAAGAGATGCGAGATTGATGGATGATGCAAATCAGTGGGAGCTTGCTATGGCAAATGAGATACAGTCGCTAGATAAAAATGAAACATGGAGCTTGGGTAAATTGCCTAAGGGTAGAAAGACAATTGGATGTAAATGAGTGTTCAAGAGAAAGTTGAAATCAGATGGGTCTATAGAGAAGTATAAGGCGAGGCTTGTAGCTAAAGGATACTCTTAGATTGAGAAAGTTGACTATGATGAGATATTCTCTCCTGTGGCAAAAATGACTTCAATACGAATTGTTTTGTCTATAGCAGCCGCATATAATCTTGAAGTAGAACAAATGGATGTAAAGACGACATTCCTTCATGGGGACTTGGAGGAAGAGATCTATGTGAGACAACCAGAATGTTTTGAAGTAAGAGGAAAGGAAAATCTTGTGTGCAAATTAAAAAAATCCTTGTATAGACTAAAGCAATCACCAAGAATGTGGTATCAAAAGTTTAATACATACATGCTCCAACTTAATTTTGTGCATTCAAATTCTGATAATTGTGTTTATGTGAAGAGAATTGGCGATCGATTTGTCATTCTCATGCTATATGTGGATGCCATGTTGTTGATTGGAAATAGTATGAAGATGGTGAATTTTGTGAAGGGTTTGTTGGCCAAAAAGTTTGAAATGAAAGCTTGGGGCCTGCAAATTTTATTTTGGGCATGCAGATTCGAAGGGATCGTGAGAAACGAAATTTGTGGCTTGGTCAGGAAAAGTACATAAAAGAAATGCTGAAGAAATTTAATATGATGGACTGTAATCCAGTTGGTACTCATATGTCTTTAGGGACTAAGCTATCTGCAGAATAATGCCTGAAAACATATGAAGAAGTTGAAGAGATGGACTAGAGTTCCGTAGGCGAGTGCATTTGGTAGTTTGATGTATGCTATAGTGTGCACACGTCCAGATATAGCACAAGCAGTGGGAGTCCTGAGTCGTTACACGTCTAACCCAAGTAGAGAACATTGTTCGGGTATCTTCATGAAACTTTTAATTATTCTTTGTGTTTTGAAGGTACAGGAAATGGAAACATGCTTGACATAGTAGGCCATGTAGATGCTGATTGGGGTGGAGACATTGATAGTAGAAGGTCTACTAGCAGATATATTTTTACACTGTGTGGTGTTGCACTAAGTTGGATGAGTAAGAGGCAAAGTGTGGTAGCACTCTCTTCTACAGAAGTTGAATATATGGCTCTTACGCATGCTGGAAAAGAAGCCATATGGCTATGGCGGTTGTGCTTGGAGCTCGGATTTGAGAAAGGTGTCATAGAGGTGAGATGTGATAACCACGGAGATATTCAGTTAGCTAAGAATCCTGCATTTCACTCACGCACAAAGCACATTGATATACAATATCATTTCATTCGAGAAAAAGGTGGAAAAGAAAGATGTTCAACTTGTAAAGGTTGATACAACATGACTTCCTTACTAAAACAGTTACAGGTGCAAAGTTTGAGTGGTGCTCTACTGCTGTTGGATTGAAGAAGAATGTTGTTGTCAAAGCTCTCATTGCAGTGAAGTATCCACCAAGTGAAAGAATGTTGGAGTTGGCGAATACTTCAGAGTCTCTTGTTTCTCACACCGGGTACACTCACGTGAGCTTAAGGGAACTGGAGTATTACCCAATGATATTTGATCCCTACGCGCGGAAAGGGGGGTTCGGGGAGCACTGCCCCCCGACGAGGGTTTCGTTGCCCGATCAACGGACGACTTTTATTTAAATGAGTTTGGACTTTTATTTAAGTTGGTCCATATGGTGCGAATTAAGAGATTCTCTATTTGTTCGGATTTTGAACCCATTTGAAACTCATATATATTGCTCATATTTCAGACGTGACGTGATGATGAGCAGTTGTAACAAAACAATAATAGTGAAATCTCTTTGCAGAACATAGCCCTAACTCAAGGGTGAACCTCGGTAAATCTATGTGTGTCATCTATTTTTTTGGAATTTTATTTGTGATCTTCTATTTGTGTTCTCGAATTCCCCATCATATGAATATTATGATATAACTAAGGCTCTAGCCACTGATGAGGTTGAAAAGAATAATATAAAATAATAAATTAATTGTCATGAACATACTGAACTCTAAAATTATTGTGCATCATATGGTGCAATTAATGTTCTGACCATTATTGGATTGGATTTATAGAAGGAAAGGAAGATACAATACAAAAAGAAGAGAAAAGTAAAGTCATTTTTATCATGACAAATTACTAAGATAGCATACTTTTTTATATTATCTTCACATGTGTTTTACCCTATTAATTATTATCGTTACAAATTGAGCTTCATCTCTCATAAGAGAATTATTTTCTCTAATTTTGATCCTACAAATAATAAGAACAACTGATAGGTTATAACACTGATGATGATGATGTTCGTGATACGTTAACTTGCACATGATAGGAGTATAATTTATGTCAACTTAATTTTGCACTGAAGTTTATTGAACCTTTTATGATTATGCCTTTTCATTATTGAACATTTAAGATAATATTTTATTTTGGTTAGATTTTGAGGTTTGTTTTAGTGTTTGTTATGTTGATTAGTTAATTAATCAAAATCAAGTAAAAAATAGAGTCTTAACTTCTAAAAAAAGAATATTTTTCCAAATAGTTAGGGTGTACTTTGTAGGTCTAGAGGTTCAAACTGTACATACCTATATTACTATTTGAGAATTTTGTGTGCCTCCTCTTACATTTGGAATTATGCCTCTGGAGGTGCATAATTTATTCAACTTGTGTACCTTGCACGATTTGAGACGTCTACTTCTCGTCATAAATGCACAATGCATCGTACACATTATATATATTTATATTATTTTAAATCCACTGTTCAACGTAGTTAATAAAAAGTTAATTTACATGCAACATATACGAGAGTTTTATTTCAAGATTCCGTCAAATCTCATTAGCTCCTTCTGAAAGCTTTTTAACTTTGGTGGATCTTCCAAGTTCTCATAATAAAGAAATTAGGACTAAGATGTCATCAACAAATGATCGTCCTCATTCAATTTACCTTCCTATTTTTACTGCTTACACATATTTTATTAATTGTTAGGAAGATTTAATAGAGTACATTTATTAATCTAGGTTTATTTTTTATATACTAACAAATCGCCGTAGCTCCTCCTAAACTTGTTAACCTTGTGATCACAGGCACACCAACCAGCAACCCTTGGGCCGCAGAGAGGTCTATCTGGTTTGCCTTTGCCTGTGGGCTTCCAATCTTTAATGCCATCAGCTGTTGCTGCACCAAACCACATGCAAACCTCTATTGCTCAACACCCCTCCCACACCATTCCTTGTTTATCCACCATTCTCACACAACCTTCATTCACCGCATTTAATGCCATTGATCATTAATGAGTTCATAATTCATATAAATATACCTCCATTCGCACTCTCTTTGTTCCATAGAGTAGGGGTGGAGTTGTACAGTGCAAAGAGCTGTTGAGAGGGTGAGCTGTGAAGGATGATCCCATTGGGTCTGGTAAAGATGGCAGGAAAGTGGCTCTTCATATGCCAAAGGGCGGCCAGGAGACTGATGACCCATGGCTTCCTCCATAGGAGGTTGCACCATCTCCAGTCATCCCTGCACTCCTCATGCAGCGACGTGGCCAAGTGCTCCCTGGAGGGGAGGAAGGGCCAGAGCTTGGTGTGCGACTTCCAGGGCACCCTCCACAGGTCCCCGTCCCTGTTCCCTTACTTCATGCTTGTCGCGTTTGAAGGTGGGAGCCTCCTCAGGGCCTTGCTACTGCTCCTCGCGTGCCCCGTCATCTGGGTCTTGGGCGTCCACAGTGAGGCGAGCGTGAGGGTCATGGCCTTCGTCTCCTTCTGCGGGCTCAGGACCAAGGACGTGGACCTTGTCGCCAGGGCGGTGCTCCCAAAGTTCTATCTGGAGGGCATGCACGTCCACGCCTACGAGGTGTTGGCCTCGGCCGGGAGGAGGACCGTCATCACCAGCATGCCGAGGCTCATGGTGGAAGGGTTCCTCAAGGAGTACCTGGGCGCCATTGATGTGGTGGGTGCAGAGTTGCACGTCGTCAGAGGTTGCTACTTCAGCGGGTTCATCACGGGGTCGAACCTTGCGTCGAAGCTGAAGGCTCTGAAAGATCTCTGTGGGGATGGCAACAAGGTTGACGTCGCCCTCGTGAGCCCTTGCAACCCACATGGCCGCCTCTTCCTTGCCCACTCCAAGGTCGGCTTTACTGTCATTAACTACCCCTCATTTAATCCATATAACATTTATGTTTCTTTTCAGTGAATCATGCAGCATTTACTTTAGGGTTCATATACTGGTCGCTGTTCACAGCAGTCTCATTCAAAAGCTTTTTCCATCTTTATCTTCCTTGTGACCTGCACCTCGACAAGTACGCATGCATCATGCTCTGCATGCATTGCCTGCAAGGCTGCAACCTTCATTTATTGAGGCACTCCAACACCGTGTTACTGATCCATAATTTACAAAAGAAAAAAAAAAGAGAAAAATTGTGGTGTTTGTGAGTTTGAAACATTTCCATGCATGCACTATGATAACTTTGCTACTAGAGTTCTTATGATCTTGGTCTCTTGCAGGAAGCATACTTGGTGAACGACGTTACCAGCGAGAGCACAGTGATGCCCAGAGACAAGTACCCAAAGCCCTTAGTTTTCCACGATGGGAGGCTGACATTTCTTCCCACGCCCGCGGCCGCCCTCGCTCTGTTCCTATGGCTTCCTTTTGGGGTGCTCGTCTTCAACATCCGCGTCGTCCTGGGGCTCCTCCTCCCTTACAAGGCGTCCCTCGTCATGGCCGCGGTCACCGGCATCCGGTTAAGAGCCAGCGGGCTTGGCAACGCCAGCGACACGAGCCACAGGAAGGCACTCTACGTCTGCACCCACAGGACTCTCTTGGACCCCATCATGCTGAGCACCGTCGTGCATCGCTCCGTGCCGGCGGTCACTTACAGCCTCAGCCCCGCGACGGAGGCGTTCTCGCCCATCCGGACCGTGCGCCTGACAAGGGACCGCGCGCGCGACGCGGAGACCATCCGTCAGCTGCTGGGGCAGGGCGACCTCGCGGTGTGCCCCGAGGGCACGACCTGCCGGGAGCCTTTCCTACTCCGGTTCAGCTCGCTGTTCGCGGAGCTGACGGACGAGATGATCCCCGTGGCCCTGGAAGCGAGGACGTGCATGTTCTACGCCACGACGGCCAGCGGCCGCAAGTGGCTCGACCCCGTGATGTTCTTCATGGACCCGTCGCCGGAGTACCGGGTGGAGATCCTGGAGCGGGTGCCGCGGGAGGAGACGTGCGGCGCCGGATGGAGCGCCGCCGATGTCGCCAACCGGATACAGAGGCGGCTCGCGGAGGCCCTCGGGTTTCAGTGCACCGCTCTCACGCGGCGGGACAAGTACATGATCCTGGCCGGTAATGACGGGATGGTTAAGAAAAATTAAAATTAAACATGCATAGAAAGAAAGAAAAAACTATTCTTATAAGTGGTTAAGAATAATTAATTTAATGCGTCCATAAGCTTTTTGAGTAAGAAAGAGTCGTCGACCATGAAGAATTTTGTCTGGTAGAGGTTTTTAATTGTGACTTATTTGTTTGTACAAAAAGATTATTATGTTTACAAGTACAAATTTTATCTTTTTTTATTTGAATAAGTACATTTTCGTTTTTGATCGGATGCTATTCGCTTAGAAGTCATGTTGGATGTGAACTGGGTGATACGAGTTTAAATTCTGCAAAAGTCCTTCGAGAATTTTATTTTTATGACTTACATCCGAGATTATCATAATTTTTTTATCGTTCATAATATATTTAAAATTGAATAAAATTGACGAGAAATCAAATTTTAAATTATTAAAGCTCCATATGACACGAAAAGGAAATTCTATTTTGCAGGGTTAGATCAAAATCATTAGCTCCTTCAGCATTAGGGGCGGAGCATCTTGATTGAGCGGTAGGGCTAGTACAGTTTCAGAAAGAAGATTTTTCTTTTTCGAAAATCAAGACCGGCTCAGAGAATCACTGGCTTGATTTCTCCCCCATCGTTTCGCCAACAAAGAACCACGGGAGCGCCCAACGTCCAGAACATCAAAGCTCATTTTCCTTCATGGGTAAAGTGGCGCCTTTCTCGAAGCTACCCACCTAGCCTTTTAGGGCAATGGAACTTCAATCTAAGCAAGAGAGAATTGACCGTTGACAGTGCACCCACCAATAACTAAGATTGCTCGGGGTTGGATAATATATCAAATGCTGGTTAAGTGTATATTTTTATCAAGGATAAAATATAATTCGATTAATCAATTAATTGTAATATTAAAAAATCAATTTACATTTTTCCATTTTGATCATTTTATTTTTTATATTAAAAAGCATCTTATACATTAAATCAATTTTAATTCCTTTTCAACTAGTTTTATAACTCTTTTATATCGAGTGGTCCGACCAACCCACTTTTTCTCTTACTATTTCCCCGATGGCTGCCAACTTTTATAATACTTTGTATATTTTCTAGTATATTTATTTGTCATATTGAATATAATATAATATGCTAATATTGCATTTAATTACCAGAATTTTCCCATTATATTATTTCCTATAATATAATTACTAGAAATTTCCCATTCTATTATTTAATCTGCTAATATTGCATTGAATTAATTAGTATCATCCTTATCCTTATACTCATCGAGTATTAGGAGCTTAGTGTTAGTAATCATGAATATGATCCCCGTAAAAGTATTTTCTTTGGATAGACTTTTATCTAGTTGAATCGAATTAGTAATTTGATTAGTCAACTACTATCCATATTTAATCTTTCTTTTTCATCTTTGCATGGCAATGGACTGAAACACAAGTCATGTGGCTTTGAAATGTCGTTGAGGCCCACTAAAAACATGTTTAGTGATAAAAAATATTTGATAAGTATTAATGTTGATAAATATTTTAAATATTAAAATTTATTTTATAAATAAAGATATTGATAATATTAATAAATAGTTTTAATATTTGTTAAAAATAAAATAAATATTGAATAAGAGATAATAATATTGAAAAAATATTAGATAAAAGAGTAATAATTAGTTTTAAAAAATAAGCTAACATGCTTATTTTTTAAAATTTTAAGTTGTTATCTTAACAATTTATGAATATAATTTTTTATTTATCAAACATGAAGAATTTTTAAAATTAATTTATAAGTAATTTTAAACTACTTATAAATTAAGTCAAAACAGATGAAGTTTATCTTTTGTTTTCCCCTTTTTTTCAGGGATATAGAGTAAAAAGTTCTTTCTCATGGACTTAAGATAAGTATATGGCATTTCACCACAACCTTAGCTCTCACAGTAAAAAGTTTGATTACTCAACAATGCTAATTCACAATTATGCATAGGTGAAAGTTTTATTTCCTATCAGCATATTAAAATGTTGATAAATCAGACACTTTAAGATTCCTCAACTTCATAAACAAACATTCTCCCACCTTTCCTTTTCATACATGCTTATGATCAACTGTTCAAGATTCATTCAATATAAAAGTTCCATGGCACACTCGATTCATATCTATCAGAGGCTCAACTTTTGGCAATTAGCAGTAGTCCTTAACATGAGAAATAACATGTTCAGATCTCTCAACAGTTATAACTATATCAGCATAGTTCTTTTTGTAGCCATGGGGGAGAGGAAGGTAGTAGTGCATCCTACAAAAACAGTAACAAAGCATCCATTTTAGATCTGCATGAGCTTAATTGATCCATTCCTACAGCTAGACGTCTTCAACAATTCATCATCAGACAAACTTCTTTACCTTAATTGTCTTGTGCCACCCTCCTTTTTTTTATTTTACCACATCCTCTTGCGTGCAACCTCCAAAATTCTCATCCTCCTTCTCAAGTTTCCTAATTATTCCTCTCTATTCTACACGCACGAGAAGGAGGCTAATGGTTCCTTCCTGTTATATATATAAGAGGACGAGGCATCATAAATTCTTTTACATTTCTGAATTCAGAGTGCTAGATTTCCCATTTCTGTTCAGAAACTTAATGCAGTTCTTGAGGCTGCAATAAGCAAATAGACAGGATCAAGGAAGTATTTTTAACAACACTGAGAAGATTGCAGGAGTTATGGGCGTGAGAACAATTCAGTACCTCGTTCTTCTTGTAGTTGTGGATCTTCTCTTTTGCAGTGGTTAGTACATTCTTTCCTCAGAAATACTAAAGATAATTCCAAGTGATTTATACATCATTCATAGTATTGTGTTGTAACTTTAACGTGTGATATATCATAGTATTGAACTGTAATTAACATAATTGCGATTGTTTTATTTGAACATGCGGATATTTCAAATTCTACTGTAGAATGGTTAGATTTTTATACAAGTTCTTTTTATGTATTCGATGTGATATGTGTATTGCATTTACCTTGCTCCTGCTCGCGGCTGGCGCACCTAGCGAACCTTTCTTGTTTTCCATGGAACGAGGCAGTGCCACGAAATGATTAAGAACTACGACGGGGTCGCGGACTCGCTTTCTCTCTCGATTGAAGTTAGCTGATGCAAAAGTAGATAATTATTATCTGTAAACACTCAAAAGTCATTTTCAATTTTAGGTGTTCACTTAGATATGAGTTTACCCGTCCATTGTTCTCTTGGAAAAGCTCATTAATTTTACATCCGAAACTTCAGTAATTATAGTAGGGAAAAAGAAATATGTATACTTCAAGGATTCCTCGGCAGTCCTGTTACAGCTTAACATTAATCTAAATGGATCGTCGTGCAGCAACTACAAGTTAATGTTCTGTAAATAGAACGGGGACTCTGTTAAAGGATGCTGCATCACAGATCAAGTTGTAGAACTCTGAATCCTTATATCTAAGCAAAGAACATAATTTGATTCGAGTTCAACACTTTTTATCGTCCAGATTAATATAAGATCATTAACCATTCGAACAAATTCAGCTCAACACTTTTATTCTACTGATTTGCTTCAAACAGCCAAATCCGCTCCTTTGCTTCATCAGCTCGAAGGGAACAGCAAAATTTTACCGCAAGAAGGATCCAAGAAGCTGCAGAACTTCATGGCGACGGCTTATCAGATGGACGTCGTCACTCCGACGACGACGGCGGTTCCGGTCATCAACCCCACCACAACTCCGGTCACCATTACAACACCCGTGTACAACCCGTTCCAGGCACCACCAAATCCTACCGTGAACCCTGTAACTAGCCCATACTCGACTCCGTCAATGGTGACCTCCGGCCAAGTTTGGTGCGTGGCCACCCAGGTCGCATCCCCGACGGCGCTGCAGGTCGCTCTGGACTTCGCCTGTGGCTACGGCGGCGCGGACTGCCTGGCGATCCAACCGGGTGGCGGCTGCTACAACCCCAACACCGTCAAGGACCACGCGTCGTACGCGTTCAACAGCTACTACCAGAAGAACCCCGCCCTCACCAGCTGCGACTTCGGAGGGACCGCCATTATAACCAGCCAGGATCCAAGTAAGCTTCTTTCTTTGCTCATGTCGCTTCTTCCATGTCCACATGAGATCCAAGCTCTTGACAGGCTTCATGTTCTCCATGGCAGGCAGCTCGACATGTCAGTATCTATCATCAAGGTAACTGTTCTTGCTTCCTCTACATGTAAATTTGCAATGGTCTGCTTCCTGCACTGACACTGTAACTGGAATGGCAGTAGCACAAGTACATCTACATCTGTTCCAAGCCCATCCAGTTCCACTGGATCAACAACAACTCCTACTGGACCAACTGTTTATGGTGGATCCGTTCCTAGCACAACAACTCCTTCCACTGGATCGAGTGTCTATGGAGGATCTGATTCTCCATTAACAAGTGAGGCCGTTTCAGTACTCGGAGGAATGAGACTTGCTGTTCTTGTCACTCTGACATGCATTGTGGCATCACCAGCTCTGTTCAACAATCCTTGGTGATCTCAAAGGATGGCTTGATGCCTGTTCTGTTCTTCTCATTGCAGCAATTGGATGGCTTCACCTCCTACGTCTCAACACATCCAGAGGAGTGAAGTAAGAGCAAGGAATCCTGCTTGAATGCTCCTGTTAATTGAGCAAAAAAAGCTGAGAAGAACATCCATCAGCATTAGAGTGTTACTTAAAATTTAGTTCTTTTTGTAGGAATAAGAGTGACAATAATTCTTCTTCTCTATACTTGTTTTTTTTTCCTTAGGATGAGAAATAATAGAAAATAGAAAACATACCTTGAGCAAAAATTTCAAACCTGAAACATATAATAAGATTTGATCATGCTAACAAATCATATGCACATGCCCATGATCAATGACCCATGCCTAGCATTTTGCAGACCCTTGTGACATCCACAATCCAAGTATTATTTATTACTATGTCAGAATAAAGTTGTAAGAATCAGGTGCCAATTAATACATCAAAATGGCAGGTGCAACTGCTAAAATTCAGCCTATCTTTTTGTTACTAATCAATCAATCAACTTGTAAGCTCAAGTTCCTCCCATGTGACATGCTATGGGGATGTTCATGTCAGTCAAGCTTTAAGGTCATATTTTATCTTCAGAAAAAAGTTGCTAAACAATGCTAAAATTTACTTAAGAAATTGTTCTTGAAGTAATGTGATTCATCATTTCAACTATGACAAAATTATTAATCCAAACCAAAACAAACCTGCAAGGGGCTCTTTCCAACATGCATGAACATGAACAACTACAAAGGCTCAAGTGCACTACAAGTTGTACATACATCAGTGCATGACATATCCTTATCTTCACATTTGTACCAAATATACATCAGCAGTCAGACAATGCAGACATGCTAAAAGCCAATGAATAGAAAAAAAGTTTTTGTTCTCTCATTAACAAGAGTCAAGTGCCTGACTACTACTGTAATGTGTGGTTCACATATATTATAGGCTAATAATGATATCATTAACATACGTATCAGTCTATGTATGGAATTTGTCTGCTATTGTTTTGTCCAAAAATCCTACCCCCACAGCACAATTTGTTCGGCAGCTTTGGCCTATTCGCTATCCTGAGATGTCACGAGATCACTTGGGTATAAATGTACATGATTACTGCATGGATTCTGGAGTTGCAGGGGCAACTAAACAAATAATTATGGAGGTCATTGCAGCCACAATGCAGAAAAAAAGATTGCATGAAAATTATTTTTAACTCAAAATCTACTTGAGATTATTAACTTTCTCCTTTGATCTCACAAACTGTTTATTCCTATTAAATTATTCCATCTTTTTATTCTCTTATAAGCAATATTTTTCAAATCAAATTGACAATTATTGAATTGGAAATTACCAATTTCATGATTTAACACACAATACTATCAAACTTAGTTAAATTGTTTCATCTGGATTAAGATAATATACCTGTTGCTGTAACCAGAAGTGATAAAAGACTTGTTCCTCAGCAATGAGTGTTATCATCCGGGTTTGTTGGATTCGTACATGGAGGCAAAAGGAAAATATTTCTTCGTAATAAATAATTTTTATTTCCTCACATAAATGGAAATTCTATGAGAGAACAAAAAAAAAAGGAGCTGAATGGTAGTGGAGGAAAAGAGCATCTGATCCAGTAAATTTGGCTCTTTTGAAAGGACAAAGGGAAAGCAACAATTACATAAACACATTTACCCAAAGTAAATCCCTCATGGAAAAAGGAGAGAAGTAAAAAGAAAAAAACAACTTGTAGTGAGAATAAAGAATTCAGCACTGCCATTGTTACATTTTTTAAGGCTCAAGAAACGCAAAAAAAGCTGCACTTGTGATGGTAGATTAATCAAAAAGCTATTTCTTCTACTCTAAGTGCTCTCTGCCCATAGCAAAATGAGACCCTCAATAAACACTTCTGTAATCATGCCTCCTTGTGGCTTTGGCCACTAATATATTGCAACATTAATGTCAATTAGTATTTTTATTCCTTCATAAAACTTGTTTAAACATTTAATTTTTTTCTTGAGATGATGTGATGGAAGTTGCATCCACCATTTTGGGACCATCTCTTTGCATTGTGCAAAAAAAAGAAAGAATGAACAAAAAAACTCTCCTGTCAATTATTATTATATTAGCACTTTTTTTTGGCAGATTCATTTCAACATGCTTACCAGGTCATTTATTCACTCATTGCACATAAAGGTGCCAAGAAGCACCACAAATGGGGGCAGGTGATGATGACCTCAGGCCGTTCTGCCATGTCAAATTTACTATACATAGCACATTGGTACTGTTAAAGGGGGCACCAAGAACCTTTTAATATAAGATTTTGGGGTACATTTGACTGACATATCTTCCTCAAATTTAGTTAAATTGCATCGAGTTTTGTGAATACAATTTCTAAGCAGTTGAGTACTCCCACTTGTATATAAAATTTAAAAGAAACCTTTCCTAAGTTTAAGAATAATGATAATTATTAGCCTTATAAATTCGAACTAGTGAGGTACGGCAATTTTTTAATGATGATCCAATATATATTTATATATATATATATATATATTATAATGAAGATGCTCCTTATTTAAATAGAAGACATCATATTACATATCTTCTTAATAGTAAAATATTAAATCAAAAGTGAATTTTAAATTTTCTTTCTTCTAAATTTAATATTCTACCGTTGAAAAAATAGATAACATTATATCCCTAATTAAATAGGAAACATTTTTATCGAACCTTCTATATATATCAGCACAGCAGTTGTATAATAAATATTTTGATTTGTCTTCAATAACTCATTCCACTTTTTTTTTCATATTATTTAGATATAGAGAACACTATTATGTTATGCTTAACAGTTTATATTATTCTGCTCTTATAGTTGTATAATGAATTTTCAGATTTGTTTTCCGGTATTCTTGTATTTGATCATTTGAAGAAATCATAGTAAATTTTTTTGTTCACAATAAAGTTATATACAACTTAAAAAAAAAGAAATTGTATTACAAAGAATGAAAACTCTTCACATTGCCTCTTTTGTTATTATTCAACAAAACACATTAAGTCATATACTTTTTGGAAAATAATATTAAGAAATAGCATTTTGGTTCAATGATTTATAACAAGACCATGTGGTTTACTTGATGATATCATTAGGTAAATTAAATGTGTTGCCATAAACTAAGCTACCATACTGGTTAAGAAAAGAAGTAGCCGTTATAAGGGCAGATTGGTCACAGACAAAGGGTCAGTACAGAATCTACAGGATGGGAAGTGAGTAGAGTAAAGGGACACAATGGTAATTGAACATGAGACTGAATAGATATGACACCAGGCAAGCTGGATTTGGAGTTTTGCCCTCCTGGTTGACCCCCCACATTCTCTCTCCTCTCTCCTCCCTCTTCATACTTCTTCTCATTTATCTCTTTCTCTCCTCACATTACTCCCCATTTTTAATGTTTTCCTCTATTTTCTAACCCAACTTTAAATGCCAGGCTCTGTGACCTTTCTCTTGCTTTCCCTTCACTGCTCTTTTCTCTCTCTTCTCTCATCCCTTCTCCCCTCACACACAGACCTCTTCTTCTTTCTGCATCCACTCCCATTGCTGCTAGCTTTCCTTCCTCCATTGCAACACTAATCTGCCCTTCAAAATCTTATGTTCTCCCCTTTCCCACACATACTGAAAGCTCAGAAAGAAAATTTCTTACAAACAGTTTTACCAAACTGTCCTTTCACAAACTTTCAGAGAAGATTTCCTTCTTTTTTTTTATCTTTTATCTTTATCTTTTTCCATTCTTCTTGGCTGTTTACTTTTTTTGGTCCTGAATAGCTATCAAACTCCTCCCCTATTGTCACTCCTTGCTTTGGTTCTTCAATTGCCTCTTTCTGGATCAGTCCCATCATACAGTATGTTGTACTTGTTCTCTGAAGGCCCACCTGCTGGCTCAACTCTGATCATGTGACCAGAAGCCTCCTTGACTGCACTTATTCGGATTCCATTTGGTTTTAATTAGGTTGAGGCTTAAGTTCTTGAAGCTCCTGGAAGAAGGCTAGCAAGAGTTTGTGGTGACTGGCAAGTTAACAAGATCAAACCATCAAAAGGGGTGCCTTTTCTGGTGTGTTCATCTTATTTGTTCCTTTAGTCCCTTTCTACAACATTTTTTTGCTTGTGCTGTTAATGTATCTTTTTTACCTTTGATGTTGCCTTGGGTGGAAGAGTAATGTAGTTTTTTGGATAGTGGAATAGTAATGTAGTTAATTTTGAGGTTCTATTCGGAGGTTTAATTTAGTGCTCCTCCAAATGCATGTATAAGAAGATAATTTGTGGGAGCTTTTGTATTCCTTGACTTATTACTCTTGAATGTTTAGATATTTGAGCCTTGAGGGCCTGTATTCTGCTAAAGATTTCACTCACAATTATATATGCTTTCAGTGGCATGTGATTTCATTTTTTGTTATAAGTTGCTCAAATCCTTTTCATAATTCCCTTGAAAAATCTTGTTCATAATTGGCATTGTCTGTGATGTTCGAGGACCAATTTTCTAATCTTAACGTTTTCCTTTCATTTTCCGTGGACTAAGATTCACTGTGCTTTATGTTAACTAGGTTGTTATTATTTGTGCAATTCCATGACTTGAGCAATTTTTAAACAAAAGGAGCTGCTAATTTATTGTCAAAAGTTCCAGAAAATGTCATTATACAAAGATTGTTGCTCTCCTGTGGTGCTCAATCCTCCCAAAGTAATCAAAATGACTAGTTCTCCCCAAAGTAGCAAGACAATCAGTAACTTTGTTTACCTGATGATAAATTCTGTGCAGATCCTAACTGACAGTAGCTATCCTTGTAGTCTATAATGTCTTAGACAACAGCTTGTATTGTATTTCGTATATTGTGTAACTGCAATTCAAGCAAAATGCTAAGCATAACTATGCCTCTAGAATTAGAAAACTTATATTGTGTTTTAATAGTAACAAAAAAAATGGTCGTTTCTTTGCAGTCGAGGAAATGTCATCTAGCAGTTCACTTAACACTGAATTATCAGAGAAGACACCGGTTTTTGGCCTGAAACTATGGGTTGTGATTGGAATCAGCGTTTGTGTACTCATTGTGGTGATCCTTTCTATTCTATCCATATGGATCACATCTCGGAGAAAGACAAGGAGAACATTTGACACATTGCCCATATCACAGATCCCTAATGTGTCAAAAGAAATCACAGTTGACAGAGTTGGTAACCATCACACTCTTGCTCATTCTCTCCAGGAGCGAGAAGGACCTTTCTTCCCCTCGCATGACAAATTCAATGAAAAAGATTCTGGGAAGACCCTTGCACACTTGACTAGGAGCAAATCAAACGACACTGATAACATGAGCCAGTGCAGCTCTGCCTACCACCTTGACAGAGCTGGAAGCTCATATTCCGGAGATGAAGGTAGTTCAGGACACGCCAAGAAATCACCATATGCAGTTGTTTCTGCGTCTCCTTTAGTCGGGCTGCCTGAGTTTTCACATCTAGGATGGGGTCACTGGTTTACTTTACGTGACCTAGAGTATGCTACAAACCGTTTTTCAAAGGAGAATGTCCTTGGGGAAGGTGGTTATGGTGTGGTTTATCGTGGGCGCTTGATAAATGGAACTGATGTTGCTGTGAAAAAACTTCTGAATAACCTGTAAGTCTATTTATAGCATGTTCCAGTCACGACTTCTATATTTTTGTCATCCGTGTTGATTTGAATAATTTTTATCACAGTACACTAATTCCCTAATTTCGAGTCTTCTATTTTCTGCAGGGGACAGGCAGAGAAGGAATTCAGAGTAGAAGTGGAAGCCATTGGTCATGTAAGGCACAAGAATCTAGTGAGGCTTTTGGGATATTGTGTAGAAGGAATACATAGGTTAGTACTGGTTACAACTTTCAACTGTTTATTTTGGTGCAACTTTGACAATTCCTCAAAGTAAAGATTAGTTAATGTAAAGAATTCAACTATCTGCAATGACAACAAAGTAGAGTAAATTACACGAACGGTAATCTAACTTTTACGCTTTCGCACTTCGGTCACTAAACTTCACTTTGTAACAAGATGATCATCCAACTTGAAAATCTTTTCACGCACGGTCATTCTAATCGACTACCGGCAATTTTTAGGTTAAAGCGCTTATGCAGATAATAACGGCACATTTTTCTCTTTCCGCCACGTCATTAGTATATCCTACGTGTCAAAAAATATTAATAAAATTCGAAAAAAAAAACATCGCTGCTGGGGACGGCATCCTCGCCGGCAACGAGGGAGAGAGAGGCGCCCTCCCTTTCACTAGCGACGAAGGAGGTGAGGGCGACGATCAATCGATAGAGAGAGAGAGAGGGAGGAGAAGGAGGGGGATGGGGGGGGTCAGGCCCAGGGCGAGCAGGGAGAGGGCGGTCCAGNGTGGCGAGGGAGAAAAGAGGTAAACTTGAAAGTTTAATTGGTAAAATAAAATTATATTAATTATAAAGTTTTCTGTTCAAGATCACATAGTTGAAACTATAGTGAATTGAAGCGAGGGAGAAAAGAGAATCAAGAAGGTATATTAATACTGGCGAATACTTCTAAATGTTGTTTGAATCGGAGAGAGAGAGACAGAGAGAGAGAGAGGAGGAGGAAGGGGGTGGGTGCACCGTTGCCGCGCCAGCGAAGGAGAAGAGAGGTGAAACTATAAAGTTTAATTGGTAAAATAAAATATATTAATTATAAAGTTTTCTGTTCAAGATCACAATAGTGAAACTATAGTGAATTGAAGCTTCCAAGTTTTTCAGAATCAAGAAGGTATATTAATATTGGCGAATACTTCTAGATGTTATTTGAATGCTATGTAGTTTAATTGGTAAAATAGTTGCATCCTGTGATTCTATGTCAGATTTAATCCAGGAGACTCTCATCTGACAGTTGTGATAACCGATATTCTTAAGGCGTGTTTTGACTAAATCAGGGAAAAGCAACAGTTAGAAGATATATCTTAGTGGCTTGTATCAAATAAGGAAAAAAAATCCTCAATAAAAAAATTAGGAGGCAATAATTTTAATCTGGGGAACTTGGATTGATAAGCTTGATGTTCTAAGGTATGCGTGACAAATGCTTTCTCTTCAAACCTTTTATTCCTTCTGAATTAATGTCTCTCTGACTCCTGGTATTGCTGTGTAACTCTTATAATATGACCATAATATTGGTTTTCACGTGACATAAATAGTGAAGCTGTTGCATGCTAATGATATTTATGAAGCTTTATTTCATTAGTTGTTTATTTTCCCATTTATCTGAATGCCAACACTTTTACAGAATGCTTGTCTATGAGTATGTCAACAACGGAAACTTAGAGCAGTGGCTCCATGGAGCTATGCGTCAACATGGCGTCCTTAGTTGGGAGAGTCGCATGAAGGTTATATTAGGCACTGCAAAGGCGTAAGCATTTCTACAAACATGGACTACATGGGTATAGTTTATGTCAGCTAACTAGTTACTGAATGACTTGCAGGCTTGCTTATTTGCACGAGGCCATTGAACCGAAGGTTGTCCATCGGGATATAAAATCAAGTAACATTCTGATTGATGATGAATATAATGGCAAACTCTCTGATTTTGGGTTGGCGAAGCTCCTGGGTTCTGGAAAGAGTCACATTACAACTAGAGTAATGGGGACATTTGGGTACATAATCTTTTAATTTGTCCTGCGCCTCTTTTAGGCAGCTTATTCTGTCTTCTTGACAATATTTTTCTCTGTAGTAATTAGTAGTCAATAGTAAAAATGAGGCGACAGTCTGAAGCATAATGAGCTCATCAATTTCTCTAATCACAGGTATGTTGCTCCTGAATATGCTAATACTGGACTTCTGAACGAGAAGAGTGATGTTTATAGTTTTGGAGTATTATTAATTGAAACAGTAACAGGCAGAGATCCTGTGGACTATGGCAGGCCGGCTAATGAGGTAGACTTATCAACTATCAATATATCTTATTTTGTTTGCTTCTAAATCTCTTCTGTCGCACAGAAGGACACATTTTTTCATCTCTTCCTCCAATTTTTAAGTTTTGGAGTCAATGCCTGCACAACATTTCTGAGGCATCGGTTCAATATTTAGACAACTTCTTGATATGAGACATCTCCTTCTCAATAAAAAGTCCAACATACATGAGACATCTGGGGTTGACTTTTGATTGATTAAATTATATTCTCTTACTTTGAACTACAATTGTTAAAACATTTTTGTTGAGTGAACCTATAGTTATGTATACATTAAATGACAACCTTGTCCCCATACGCAGGTTAATCTTGTGGAGTGGCTTAAGATGATGGTAGGAAATAGGAGAGCAGAAGAAGTAGTTGATCCAAATCTTGAGGTCAAGCCAGCCACACGTGCTCTTAAACGTGCTCTTTTAATTGCACTGAGATGTGTTGATCCAGATGCAGAGAAAAGGCCGAAGATGGGTCAGGTTGTTCGAATGCTTGACGCCGATGAAGTTCCATATCGTGAGGTCATAGTCATTTCCTCAACTTTAATTATTTTTTTCACATTCATAAAATGTTTTGTATTTTGTCTGTCATTTATGTTTTATTCTTTTTTCTACAAAAGGATCGAAGAAACCGTAGGAACCATGCAGGAAGCGCAGAGATTGAGTCTCTAAAGGAGAGCAACAGTTCAAGTGATCTGGAAAATAAAGTAGGAAGTTCCGATAGTCGAACATCTGAAAGGTTCTAGGCATGAACAGTGTTTCTTTTAATTGCTCCAGCAGCAAAAGCGATTGGATCAGCCACATTTTCTATTTGCTAACAAGATTATAAAAAAAATTTCGTTGATTTTTATCCGTTAACAAGTGATGCAAGAATTGACTGAATGGAAAGAAATGCTGATTTTGCTGCTGGCATCAGTTAGATGGGAATTGGAAAAAATGTTCTTGTTTTCAGGTTTACTGAAAATCCTAGTTAAATTATCTTTCTTGTACAGTTTAGGTATCTACTCTCTGTTTGGAGAATGCATCTGAATATTATAATATTTTTCTAATACTTGTGGTCATTTTTGTACCTAAGCATCCTTGCATTTTGCTCTATCTATTGAAAAGAGCCTTAATATTTCAGTAAGCATAATGTTCTTATCCTGTTTGAATTCAATCATTGTAAAGTCCTGCACTGAAGCTTATTTAGAATTACCCTTGGATTTGACATTTGCCCATTCAGCTGAAATCCGCCAGCCTGTGTTTTCAATAATGACCAAGTGCAGAGGGCTAATCTTTTGGGGAAAATGCTGAAGATTACTCTTTCCAGCCCACAGCACAATTCTCTGACAACTCTTCATGTGCAACCTCCTAAAGCACTTGCTGTTTGCTTTATTCTTTTTCCTGTAAAAGTTTGTCTACTTTGTGGTATATTTGAAGGAAGTTTCAGGCTAATGAAAGCTGAAAATTCCATAAATCAGTAATTGACGTCCTCTTGACTGGTTTGATACTTTGATTCAAGTTATGGAGTTATTTCCATCTCCCAGTTTTTCCTTTTTTTTTTAATTTTTGGTTTACACTTTGCAGAACAGAACATAACTCCAGTTATGGTGTTGGTGCAGCAGTTGCAAATAGTAATTAACCATTAGTATAACGATGTTGGTTGGTATCATTACCAGTTACCAGTCAGCATGCTGCTTTCTGCATGATGAGCTGACATTGTAGCATATGACTTTTTTCTGATAACATAATTGCTTTTTTTTTTCTGTTATAAATCTTAAGCTTATACTTTCTGAATGGCCCTATTCTTTCCATCCTGGAATGAGCTCTTGCACGTTCCCATGATCACCATGTCATCATTGCTTTCCTATGGAGATGGTCTGTGAAAAAGCAACAGAAAAGAGGGGCCAATTTGGATTCATTAGCATGGCACAACAAAAGCAGCTCAGCTGTTCCAGGACGTCTCCTAATGCCAGGAAAAATGCATTTTTGCAGGAATTAGTGGTTAATTCATGGCATGTAGATACCAATTATTTAGTAAAACCTCTCTTCGATCCATGCAATGGCGAGAACTTGTTTTTTGTCAGCGACTTTTTCTGGTCTAGCAAAACTCCGGATACTTCAATTGAAATCGAAAAAAATATATACACCGTAAATCTTTCAAGCAATAGGAGTACGTACAGAAATTTCACATACCAACTTTTTTTTCTTATACTTGTTGAAAAAATAATGATGAGTAAGAAAGTCTTGTTATAAAATATCCAGGATGCCGCGAAGAAATTATTTCTCCCGAAATTGATACAACCCTGAGGTGCCTTTTAGTTTACCCAACTTATAATATTTCCTTATCTTGCATGCATGCTGAAAAATAATTATTTATCTATATCCAGTAGTGTTTACTGTTAAGTAAATAAAATTAAAAATATAATTCTTTTTATTGTCATACTTTTATAATTAAATCTTTTGTAAGAACTTTTATTTAGTCTTCCATAAACATAATTCAATTCTTGTTGGTTGGTTTTTATTTTAGATAAGAATGAAGAACAAATAAATTCTGAATTTGTCCTCTTTCATTCACCTCCATGATACACTAAAGCCAATGAATTTAAACGTTCAAAACCTGCATAACACATCACTTTTTTTTTGTTTGGCTATGAAGAATACTACTTGGAATACTAGCAGCTGAAGGATAATATCATTAATTGTTGTGAATCCAATTAGTTCATGCATGTAAACAGTAGATCGAGGGTACATTGGGTGTCTCTTCAACTTTGACATCTCTATCGCAGTTGAGGTTAACAACGAAGAAAAAAGATTGAACTGAAGATAGCCACTATAATTATATCTGATTGGATCAAAACATTGATGGATAAAAGGAAAGCTATGCTTCTTCTTGGTATGCTTCTGTTCTTTAGGTGTAAGGGTAAACGCAGCTCCCGAAACCTGCAACCATTTGAGATCACAGCTTAAGTTCATCTCTACTTCATGCAAAATTGGTGGAACAGTGAGCAGTTAAAACTAACTACATTCGGAAGCTTCAAGGGGAAAAAGCATACTTGGATCGGTCGTTACGACGAGCGCGGAGTTCTTGAAGTAGCAGTTCCAGTAGTTTCTGCCCTTGGACTGGTAGTAGAGGTTCATGGCGATGGACGCATGAGACATGAGGTTGTCCGGGTAGAAGCAAGAGCATCCCTTCTGAAGTATGCTGCAGTCCACCTGAGAGCAGGCGTAGTTCAGGTTCGCCTGCAGAGTCGCGTCGTCCGACGAAGGCTTCGCCACGCACCAAGTTCTCTGCATGCATTGCAGCAGCACAACGTCAATCTCTAATCTCATGTACTCGTCAGAAGGATGTGAAAGCAAAGCATCATTACAGTGTATTCAGTTACCTGGGCCTGCGCCAACTTTATGGTTCCTCCTCCTGAAAGAAAGATACAATATAACATTCATGACACCATAAACATCTGATTCAATCAATCAAGACGATTAAGTTTCAGGTCACCTGAATTGCTGAGAGAAAAGAGCATCACAAGGGCGCAAGAGATGGCCAGAAGAGAAGAGAGCGGCTGAACCGTTCGTGCCATGATGAGTTAGCGCTCTCTTGTGCCCTCTTCTGCTGCAGCTTCGATGGAGCTGCTGAGAGACCAATTGCAGACGCTTCAGGCGCACTGAGAAGAGTGAGGACTTTAAAGGAAGGGAAGGGGCAGGAAGCGAAACGACCCACTGCAACGGATATATTCGCTGCAGCTTTGCCTCGGTTTGGAGGATTAAATGAGTTAATTATTTGGAGAAGGTGAATGGACAGGCAGCGAGTGAGTGCGTTGCATGTGAAGCTTCTGTACGTAGTGCTGGTGCAGATTGAGATTATATTTGCTGCAGGGGGTTGGAAATCTATCAGACTTCTCGTCTTTAATGGAGAGATAGAGAAAAGGGAGTACTGGTACAAATTAACGTTATGGGGGCTCATCATCTCAAGGTCTCTTGGTCTTCGTTGTAGTACAACGTACTGGAGAGCTTTAGTAGTGTTATTGCATGCATGCATGCCTGCAGCTAAAAAGGCTTGGAACGTTTTAATTAATCATCAGTTCATGCCTGCAAATTAACAATATGGATACGTTTGTTGTTTGATAAGTAGATAAGTGCAATAATTAATGAGCGAATAAGTTCTCCACAGTACCCAAAGAATGAAAATTCTAAGCAAAGTTAGGGAATCTCGCATTCTTTTGCAGTAACTTTTGCATGACAGTTGAGTTGCAGCTTGAAAAGAATGCAAAAGTGTGCAATAAAATACTAGTAAATCATGAATTGAATATTTACGTCCGAATGACTGAAAATTGTAGAGTTTTGTTGGGCATAATCCGCAGCTTTCTCTATAATCAGAAAAGACCAAAATCCTGATTAGATAAAATATATATCCTTGCTGAGAGAAGTTGATTGATTATATATGAGCACTTGATAAATAGAAGTAGATTAATTTCATTAGATGATAGTTCTCATTAATGCAGTCACAAAAATATAATGACTATTTTCTTTTCCGAGATTGAAAACTAAAATATATTTTTACTTGTGTGCTATGATTTTCTAGACAAGGAGATAAACTACTTTATAAATAAGTTTTAAAAATTGATTGGTGGTATCTATGATCAAATATTTCGAGCCGGCGTGGAAAGTTCAGACTTTCTTTTTTATGTTAGGATCACATACAAACTTAAAGTCATCTTACTCTGAATTCATCTTATAACGAAAGCGCCGGCGCACCTCCGGGATGGGCGAGGATGGAGATGCGACCGGAGCAGGAGCTGGTGGTGAAGTAAGCGGGATATTATATATATATATATATATATATATAT
>LTAE01005550.1:3996-28131 GCA_001647135.1 Pontederia paniculata
GATTCGAGTGAAGAATCCAGGATAGAAGGGATTGAGAGTTCTTGAGTGAACTGTAAGAGGTGTCTCCTTGTCCTCTAAAATAGAAAGGAGAAGTTGTAAGGAAGCTTTCTCCCTTGAAGAAGGAGTTAGTGATCTCCGAAGATCTCATGTTTGAGAAGACCAGAGCGGGGACGTAGGCCAGGAGTTCGGCCGAACCTCGTAAACAAACTTTGTGTTTGTGTGCTTGTTTGTTTTTTGTTCTCCTCCTCTACTACTTATTTATATTTGCATTTATATGCTTCCGCTGATTAGACTAACCTAACATAGCAAAAGTAGTATAATTTTTAATACATTAATTCACCCCCCTCTTGGTGTCATCCCGATCCTACACTATAGGGTCAACACGGACCGCGTCAGGGTGACGCGGGCCGTGTGGTGTCTAGGGTTTTCGCCACCGCCTCGTCGCACCCGGCGTCGTGCTCCGTGTCCGCGATCGCTGGCCGTTCACTGTGTCACCTACCGTGTTTGTTCTCCGCGTCCGGTCCGAGGTCGCACTAGCATTGCCTGAACGCGCTTAGCCCTTCCGCCTATGTCATGACGTCCGCACGCATCTCATTGCACTTGCCGTGCATAGCGCCACCGTCGTTCCAAATCGCGTCGCCTGTCGTTGTTCTGCGCACACCGTGCTGTTCGCTGCGGGCCATGTCCGCCTGCTGTGCACCGCGTTCGCCTGGCATGCCCCGCGTGTGAAGGACACGAACCGAGTGCGAGGGACACGGTCCATGTGACCTCGCGTCCCTAGGATTCCTTGCATCGCCACGCGTCCGTTCGATACATGTTCTAGGGTTCCCACAGCTGCCGCGCCGTGCATCGGATCCACACGACGCGGTCCACGTCAGATCTACGTGGGCCATGTCGTATCAGCTTCTCCAGACACGGCCGCCACACATTTTCGCCGGCACTCTGAGCCATTTTCTTGTAGTTTTTGGATCTGTTTACATCCATTTTATGAGTAAAATTTCCCCTATTTAGATTCTAACATCATAACGACAATCTCTAGGAAAAACTAGAAAAAATCCAAGAAACATGCATGATCTATCACATCATCTTATGTACATTAAGGAATCCGCTCGGGAACATACCTTCGGGTTGTCGAGGTTTGTCCTAATCTTTCGGGAACGTCCTCTCCGGCATCTTTCTTTCTGAGATGGAGGATCTTCTTCTCCTAGGCCGAATAAAATTCATGGGATGAGAGAAGGATCGAAGAAGAAGAATGAACATGGGGGAGAGGGGAAGAATCCATCTTACCTAAGGCCGGCCACGGAAATTCTGAATGAAAATATGTGGCTCCACCCCTAGGGTTTATTTATAGTACTCTCTACCCCTTATTGGATTTGGGTTGCGGGTTACCAGGTTCGGGTATTACATTATAAACCCCTTACAAAAATTCATCATCGAATTCAAGGATAGGGTAGAGGCTTACCTAAAAGATGCGGAAACTCCTTATGCATCTCTGATTCTAGCTCCCAAGTGGCCTCATTATCTTGGGATGATCCCACACCACCTTTACTAGTGGGGCGTCTTTGTTATTCTGACGTTGTATCCGACGCTCAAGAATTTCCACCGGTTGCTCATCGTATGTCAAATCTTCCTTGAGGCTTGGTTCTTCAATCCTGATCACATTGGCATCATCGTGAAGATATTTCCGGAGCATAGACACGTGAAAGATGTTATGTACACGCCCATATATCGGTGGAAGTACCCGTCTACATGCTCTTTCGGCCACCAATTCGACTATCTCAATGGGACCAATATATCTGAGACTCAGTTTTCCCCGCTTACTAAATCTCATGATGCCTTTTGTGGGAGAAACTTTTAGCATTACCTTATCTCCAACTTGAAATATTTGTTTGCGACTCCCTCTGTCCGCATAAGTTTTTTGACGACTCTGCGCTGCCTTCATCTATTTCTTAATCAAGTCCACCTTGTCAGCATACTGTTGGACGATTTCTGGTCCCACTAGCTTTCGCTCGCCAACTTCACTCCAACAGGTCGGTTAACGCAAGATCTCTCGTATAGTGCCTCAAACGGAGCCATGCCAATACTGGAGTGATAGTTGTTATTATATGCGAACTCAATAAGGGGCAAATGACTATCCAGCTGCCATGCTAGTTTAGTGCACAAGCTCGAAGCATATCCTCCAAAGTCTGGATGGTCCTCTCTGATTGGCCATCGGTCTGCCGGGTGGAAAGTAGTGTTGTAGGTCAACATCGTACCGAACGCACTCTGGAAGCTCCTCCAAAATTGAACTATGAACCGAGGGTCTCGATCAGATACTATGGAGATAGAAATTCCATGTAGTCTAATAATCTCTCCGGTGTACAACTCCATGAGACTCTCCTCGAACTGCTTCCACTCTATTGGTAGGAAGTGGGCTGATTTTGTCAAATGATCGACTATCACCCAAATCGCATTGTGACCCTTCTTATTTGTGGGAGGCTGGTCACGAAATCCATAACGATATTTTTTCTATTTCCACTCTGGAATTGGCAGAGACTTCAGCTATCTGTATGACTTCTGGTGTTCGATCTTCACTTGTTGGTAGACTATGCATTTGGAAACATACTCTACAGATCTCACTTCATGTTGTTCCATCAGAGGCTGCGCTGGAGGTCTTTATACAATTTAGTGCTCCCAGAATGGATCGCGAACTCAAACTCGTAGTCCTTTAGGAACTCGATCCATCTTTATTGTCGCATGTTGAGATTACATTGAGAGAAAATATATTTGAGGCTCTTGTGATCAGTGAAAACCTCGAAGGTCTCGCCATAGAGATAGTGCCTCCAGATCTTTAGAGTGAAGACCACCGCTGCTAGCTCCAGGTCATGTGTTGGGTAATTCACTTCATGCTTCTTCAGTTGCCTACAAGCGTACGCCACTACCTTCCCATGCTGCATCAATACGCATTCGAGTCTGCTATTACATGCGTCACTGTAAATCACATACCCATCACTTTCTAAAGGAATCGTGAATAGTCGTTGTCAGTTATTGCTTCAACTCCTGAAAGCTCTATTCACACTTCTCCGACCATATGAATTTGGCTCCCTCTTGGTCAAGTTCGTCAGAGGCGATGAGATCTTTGAAAAGTCTCGGATGAATCGTTGGTAGTAGTCGGCCATGCCCACAAAGTTGCAATTCTCAGTAATGTTCTGCGGCTGCTTCCAATTTGTCACTGCCTCCACCTTGACAGGATCCACCGCAATGCCCTTCTTTGATACGATGTAGCCGAGGAACATGATCTCCTCCATCCAGAAATCACACTTAGAGAACTTTGCGTATAATTTGTGTTGCCGCAAAGTCACTAATACTATTCGCAAGTGCTTTTGATGCTCCTTTGGGCTCGATGAGTAGATCAAAATGTCATCGACGAAGACTATGACAAACTGATCTAGATGCAGCTTGAATATTCGATTCATCATGTCTATCAAGGCTACTAATGTGTTTGTCAACCCGAACAATATCATTAAGAACTCATAATGCCCATATCAGGATCTGAAGGTAGTCTTTGGCACATCATTTTCAGCAATCCTGAGTTGGTGATACTCACTCCTCATATCTATCTTTGAGAAGACAGTCGTCTTAGACAATTGGTCGAACAAGTCATCGATCCACGACAGTGGGTATTTATTCTTCATCGTGACCTTGTTGAGCATCCTATAATCGATGCACAACCTCATGGAGCCATCCTTCTTTTTCATGAATAATACGGGTGCGCCCCATGGTGATACACTGGGTCTGATAAACCCCTTGTGTAAAAGCTCCTGGATTTGCTTCTTCAGCTCTTGCATTTCTGTTGGGGTCATCCGATGCGGTGCTTTGGAGATTGGACCAATATCGGGAACTAGCCCAATTTGAAACTCGATATCCTTCTTTGGTGGTAATCTGGAGATGTCATCCGGAAACACATATGGGAACCCTTGACCACGTCGATCTGCTAAAGGTCTCTGGGTGGAGCTTCACTACTGACCATGCTGGCTAGATATCCTCTGCAACCCTTTCGCAACAGCTTGTGAGCTTGCATGGCCGACACGATCACCTTGCTATCATCTGAGTGGATGCCCCTTATTGTGACAGGTGAGTCTCATTGGCCTCTGATGATGACCTTCTTATGCTTACAGAGCATGGACGCATCGTGGCACGACTGTAAATCCATGCCCAATATGACATCATACCCTATCATGGGTATGACAATCAAGTTTGCAGAAAAATCTATCCCCTCCATCATGATGGGTATATCAGGTATGTACTTAGTGGCCCGAAGAGTGCCCATCGAGGCGCGTACATCCATGATGTCCCTCAGATCATGTAAGGGCATATTAAATATTAGGGCACAATCATTAGAGATGAAAGAGTGGGTGGCACCAGAGTCAAATAATATAGTAGCATGTAGACCAGTGACGGGTAGAGTACCTCTGATGACATCATTGTCATTCGGAGCTGCCTCGGCTTCCAAGTTGTAGACACATCCTTGAGTAAGGCCATTGGCCCCCCTGGACCATGGTTGTTTGGGGCCTCATCCCTCCTATATGGATAGTTTCTGACGAAATGCCCAAATTTTCCGCAGTGGATTCACGCTCCGGTCCTCCTCCTACAGTCTCCAGTATGATGCCTCCTGCAGAAGTTGCAGCAATTCCCACCCTAAGGTGGTTGCTGTGGCTGCTGGTCCTGTGGTGGCTATTGTTGTTGGTCTTGTCGCGGTGGCCCGTTACGCTGATGGTAGGGTCTTGCTCGATTGTTGTACCTATTATCACGTCTTGTTTGGGATCCCACTTGTAGGTCATCTTTAAGTTACAAGCTTGCATTCATTAGCGCTTATACTTATGCACATAACGACATTCCCATTGGGCTTATTCTGAGAAAACCGTTGTCTTGGGACCTGTTGGTTTGGGGCTTGCTGCGATGAAATTTGTCGCATGGGGGTTTGTTGTGTTGTAATCTTCCCCGTCCATTCTCTTCGATCGTCCACCTCATCTTGCTCGAAGATCTTGGCCATCTCCACAACCTCCTTGAAGGTCGAGCATTTCGAGCCAAGAGTCTTTGTCCTCAGGTCGGAGTGCAATCCATGGATAAAGCGTTTTGCTCTCTCCTTCTGGGTCTCAACCGAAGTATGATACTTTTAGAGTTGGATGAATTTGGTCAGGTACTACGCCACAGTCATCTCACCCTGCCGAAGTCCTTGGAACTCACGTTCCTTTAGGGTGCGCTAGAATTCAGGAATATACTGCTCCTCAAAGGTCTCCTTGAAGTCCGCCCAGACCACCTTGTCTTCATCAGGAAACACGGTGAGCTTGGTGGTCTTCCACCAATCCTTGGCATCCTTCACCAAGCGATGGTTGCATACAACACTTTTTTTTGTCAGCACACTCCATCAATGCAAAAGTCTCCTCCATAGAGTCCAGTCATCTCTCGGCTTCATCACAATCATCCTTCCCATCATACACCAAAGGTTGAAACTTCAGGAACCTTTCGATGGTGTCCTTCTTGTCAGTGACTATTTCCTTCTTTCTCTCCAGCACTCGGCTATTCTCAGCCTCATGTTGAGTCTCACCCTGCACCTGGGAAGCGCAGGTAGCCATGTGTTTGGAAACCATTTCATGTTCCCACATAAATAACAGTGTCATTAGTTTAATTAATACCAAATGGTTAAAGCCTTACTTTTCCATACTCTGGCTGGTGCAGCGACTGCTCGTGGTGCACATGGACACTCTAACTACACTGGGGACGTCAAGAGAGTCTCAACATTAGGCTCTGATACCTAATTGTAACGCCCCCAAGTCCACACCCTGCCATGTGGCGAAGTCATGGACCTGAAGACGCTACTTTGACTTATGCTTTAACTCTTTGACTAGTCAATAGAAATTTGTGAAATAAATATAAGGCAATGAAACAAGACTGAGATGACTAAAATGTTCAATAAATAAAATGTGGAAGATAAACAAACTGAGAGTCTACATGTCTCTCAACAATAGGGAGTTCAATATCTTGGCAGACTACCATACAACTCAATTATTCAAAGATGAAAAGACCTAATGATAAAAGAGACTCAAAAGACATCCATGTGCAGATAGGATCCACCACGAGCTTCAGCCATCGCACACCACCAGCATTAGGAATCCACCACAGTCTAGTTACCTATAGGATTCAACATAGGAGAAACAATATCCAAAATGCTCAATATGTAAGGCATCAAGTACATAAGATAAGTAATAATCATTAACATGAATAAGGATATCAAGATGAAATTTAATCAGGCTTTTTGTACTATAATAATGGTCATTATGGTAAAACAATATAATTTAAGTTTGTCGTAAGTATAAAAGTACAGTCATACTCTGGCCTAGAATAGCATCAGAAGTTCATAACTATCATCTACCCTGGAACAACATTAGGGAAATCATCCTTATCCAGGGATAGCATCAGGAATACACCTACCCTAGAACAACATCAGGGGAAATAACAATATCCTAGAACAACATGAGGATTGTATCTCATGTCCTGGAACAACATCAGAACATAGATAGAGTAAATCATATCTTGGAACAACATCAAGATTATACCTCTGCACTAGAACAACATAAGGACATAACAAGATACAAGATCCATGTATTAGTGTAAGTACTTTAATATGAAATAACTTTAGCAATCTTATATTTTATCCCATTAATGTGTTCATATGACTTTGGGGTAATTTAATTAATTGTTCATGAGTCTTCTAGGTGCGTGGATTGCCAGTGGTGGTGCACTAACCACGGCTAATGCTTTAAAAGGGGAGGATGCACGTGAATCCTCTTCGTTGAATAGCAGGAGCAAGCTAAACAACAGGAATCATGCAGCAGCAACGTTGCCCGCCTTATCTTATTAACACTAGCGACTTCAAACAATAGTCGGCGTCCTATTTATGTTATTAATCTTGCACCCTTACCTCAACAATATCCTTAGGCTTTCTATTGTCTAATCTCTAAAATTTAACCTATTTAAAATCAGAATGAAGAATCCAAATCAAGGATTAAGATTTTTGCCTACTAGGTCGGGGACGTGAACCATGTGATCAAAAAACGGTCTGTGTCCTATAGGGTCAACACGGATCGCGCTAGGGTGACCTGGCTGTGTATTGTCTAGGGTTTTCGCCACCGCCGCCACGTCCGTGTCCGTCTCATCGCACCCCGTGTAGTGCTCCGTGTCCGTGATCGTTGGTCGCGCACTGCGTCGCCAGCTGTCCGTTCTCCATGTTCGGGTCTGATGTTGCACCCGAGTTGCCCGATTGCGCTTAGCCTTCTGCCTGTGTCGTGTCGTCCGCCACGGACCGCGCTGCACTTGTCACGCACAACGCCGCCGCCATTCGAAATTGCATGGCCTGTCGTTGTCCATGTGACCTCGCGCCTCTAGGGTTTCCCTGTGCTGCCACACGTTCGGTCGACACGTGTTCTAGTGTTCTCACGGTCGTCGCGCATCGGATCCACACGACGCGGTTCACGTTAGATCTACGCAGGTCGTGTCGTGTCATCTTCTCCAGACACGGTCGCTGCACTTTTTCGCCAACACTCTGGTCGTTTTTTGATAGTTTTTGAATATGTTTACATCCGTTGAGAAAAATTTCCCCTATGTAGATTCTAACGTCATAACACCAATCTCTAGGGAAAACTAGAAAAAATCCAAGAAACATGCATGATCTATCACATCATCTTATGTACAAGGAATTCGTCCGGAAATAAATCTTCGTGTTCGTCAGAGTTTGTCCTAATCTTTCGGGGACGTCCTCTTTGGCGTCTCTCTAGCTGAGATGGATGATCTTCTTCTCCTAGGCCGAATAAAATTCATGGGATGAAAGAAGGATCGAAGAAGAAAAATGAATATGGGGAAGAGAAGAAGAATTCATCTTACTTAAGGCCGGCCACAAAAATTCTGAATGAAAATATGTGTCTCCATCCCTATGATTTATTTATAGTGCTTTGTACCCCTTATTGAATTTAGGTTGTGGGTTATCGGGTTTGAGTATTACAAAAAATATATTTTAAAAAAACTTGAACAAGTAAAACAATGAAACAGATAAGAATAATGTAATATTTACATCTACATGGAACGACATAACAATATCTCAATATTTCAGTATCAACACTGAAAATTGTCTAAGAATTCCAAAAAGAGATTTTGAGCATAGAGTTAATGCAAATAGACAGTTTTTGTCTCTGCCCGTAAAAAAAATTATTTGAGGAAAATTACTCACACATTTTTGTCATTAGTAAATCAAATGTTTACATCACTCACATATATTAACTCCATAATAGTTCAAAGAACTTAAAAAAAACGTATTTTGCTTCGTTAAGACATCATTGTGAAAAGATGATGTCCAACGAATAGGAGAAAAAGTAAAAGTAAAAGTAAGAGTAAATAGAAGAAACAATAATTGAGGCAGACATCCGTATCAAATCTTCCAAAGTCTACAAATAGTCACGCTCCCCTCACTCACTTTGGATTTTGTCAGATTTTTCTCTCTTGACTAACTCTAGCAACAAATTTTGACCGACAAGGTTATATTATCATAATTTTTATCCTTAATATATATATATATATATAATTTCTTAAACATGATATTTGTATTATACATATATTGTTTATCATTTACTATCTCATTTGGCTTTCTATAAAGTTCCACGGTGAGTTTGTCCTTTTCCGTGGCCTTCTTCGGAGAGTGAATTATGAAACTAACAGTTGATAATGTAATGTAAAAGTTAAATGTACAAATCCGCTAATGTATTAATTGTGCCTTAAATAAGTAATAATATAATTTTGGATGGAAGAAAACGAAATACGTGAACCATCCAAAATTGAGAAAGGCTTTACATATATCATCACATTTTTATTCTCTTCATTTTTAACACATATATATTTGATAAATAGAAGTTAAGAGTTTAGACATACAAATTATAAGCTTTGAAATATTATTGAAAAAAATAAAAAATACACTTTATTTATAAAAAAAATAATTAGGAGGTCCCAGCCCTGTATGTACCGTCCGGTCTCGTCGAGTCATCAATGCCTAAATCGAATGGATGGACGGAGGCCGACACCAGCACAAGGTCAAGTCATCAGTCAATCATGACGTGGAAAAAATTGTAACCAAAGCCCATTACGCAAGTGCCCTTTAAATGCCTCACGTCCAATACCCCAAGTTCCCCGCATCACTTCCCTTCTCATCTACATTTGATTCAACTTTCTCCACCTCACCGTCAATGGCGCTTCATCGTCACCACAACGGAATGAAGCTTGTGCTGAGCCTAACCCTCCTCATCGCAGGAATCATCGCCGCCAGCGCTCAAAACTGTGGTTGCGCCTCCGGCCTTTGCTGCAGCAAGTGGGGCTACTGCGGCAACGGCGACCCTTACTGCGGAGACGGCTGCCGGGAAGGGCCCTGTTACTCCGGCGGTGGTGGAGGTGGTGGCGGGGGTGGCGGAGGCGGAGGCGGCGTGGCCGGCATCGTGACACAGAACTTCTTCAACGGGATCATTAACCAAGCGGCCGGCGGGTGCGCGGGGAAGAGCTTCTACACGCGCTCGGCTTTCTTGGGCGCGGCAAACTCCTACCCGAGTTTCGGTACCGGATCCAACGCCAAGCAAGAGGTTGCTGCTTTCTTCGCGCATGTTACGCATGAGACCGGACGTATGCTCTCGATCTGTAACTTTACTCTCTCTTTCTCACACAAACAGATAAACCAGTAATGACTTTATAATGTTGTGCAGACTTATGCTACATCGAAGAGATCAACAAGGCCCCCTACTGCGACTCACGCTACCCGTGTGCCGCCGGCAAGCAGTACTACGGCCGTGGCCCCCTTCAACTGACCTGGAACTACAACTACCAGGCCGCCGGCCAGAGCATCGGATTCGATGGCATAAACAATCCGGACATCGTGGCGAGGGATGTCACCACCTCCTTCAAGACCGCCCTGTGGTTCTGGGTGAACAACGTGAAGCCCGTCTTGGGCCAAGGCTTCGGAGCCACGATCCGAGCCATCAATGGCATCGAGTGCAACGGCGGCAACTCGCCGGCTGTGAACGCTCGTGTCGGCTACTATAAGGATTACTGTAGCCAGTTGGGTGTCGACCCCGGGAGCAATCTCTACTGTTAATCAATATTAATCGACCTTTATGTTCATTACCAACGCCGGCCATGATCAGTTCGTCACCTTTGCTCTTGGCATCCATATGTAAACCAAAAGGGTAAAGGGAGAAAAGAGGTCTAGTAGAATAAGGCGACAATAAAATTGGCAATAAAATAAGTTACCGGTCTTCAAATTTAATATATAGAAGATTATGATAATTTTGCAGTGGTGTTTCGTTTCTTCAACTTTGCATCTTGCATATTATAGATCTGACGTTTTTTTTTTCTCTTGTTACGAAATGCTATAAAATTAGAAAAGTCTGGTTGATAAATTAAACTCAATTGTTGCTTAAATGAAAACATACATGACCTATCTCATAGGTGTAAGCAAAAAAATTAAAAACATTTACCCCAAAAGCCAAGTGGAATTACAAAAAAAAATGAAAAATTAAGGATCTGTTTATATTTTAGATTGGATTTTTAGTTAAAAAAATAATAGATCATGCATTAGAAATCGTAGGGATTTGTTCATTATTAATCCGTGAATTATGCCATTTCTTATTATTTGTATAATAAGTTATATAATACAATTATATGTTCTTTTTATATAATAGTGTTTGTATTTGATATATTTAAATTGGGACGTCAAGCTTTGTATATTTTATAAAATTGGATATATTTGATTTTAAAATTATTTGTTTCATTTATTATTATTTTTTTATAAAAAAATCTTATTATGCTAAAGTTGGGCCCGAAAAGGAAAAAAGTGACCTTAAATTATTTTTTGTCCCTTTGATTTTTTTGTTGTTTAAAAATTTAGAAAAAAATAAACGTGTCTGATAGTGTTTTTTTTCAATCCAGAAAAAAAACCCATCGGTCATACAAATTTCATCCCTAAGAAAAGAGTATTCTCTAAGAAAAAGAATACAATGATATTAAATTCAGCTTCTTAGTGATTCCACTATATAATCAAGTTAATTATTAGGTTATAAGCTTGAGAATGTGGAGTTGGTGTAACAAACACATTAAAAGACCTTATTAGTTATTTTTATCCTGGATATATTATTTATTTATTCAGTTACAACTGGAATTTATTGGCTTAATATAAGAAATTAAAGAAACTTAGATGCCAGTCCAAACTTGAACTTCTGACATTTACAAGAGGAATGAATGATTCAATAATTGGCCTAGAATCACAGGTTGATTATCTTAATTACTATTTTTTTCCATCTAATTTGCAACAATTTCGAGGTTATCATTTTGAAAAGCTTATTAATACCCTCCCAATACCACAATATTAGTTACTTGACATGTTTGTCAATCCTTAGATTAACATTAAAAAGTCTTACATCATCGAAATTAGGATTTTTATAGAGATTGAGTGAGACAATTACAGAAAATTTTCTGAAAATTTTAAGTGTATTCTTGAAGGTAGATGCACTCAGACGACAAACAAAACAGGGATCGAGCTAGTGGCCGTGTAACCTATATATGAACATGTCAAAGTTTTTATGTTGCAACGGAGGTGCATTCCAGTAAGTTAGGAATAGGTAAGTATCAGATAGCGACCCGTTAGATTGGTTCCACATGACTTGGGCAATCGAACTTTTGGCAATCTATTAAAAGCCAATATATGCCAGACACTGTACGTAATAGATAACAAAGGCGACTCACGGATCGACCGTTTGCATGCGTCTCGTCCCGATATAAAATTCCCAACAGGATACTGTTTACATTCCACACGATGTCAAACCATCAGTACACAGTGAGCGTGGAAAAAAATGGCGCGCACCGAAGCGGCCGCCAGGAATCACACGCAAGTGCCTCGTCCGCGCCGACGATAAATGCCTCGCCTCAGCTGCTCCAAGTTCTCCGTATCCCTTCCTTTCTGATAGCAATTCTGCAAGTGCACAGAATCCTATGTAGTAATAAAAGATATCGAACCCACGGGAAGATGTTGCAAATACTAAATTTAAAATTCTTTTGTTATTATCTAAACTCAATTATCGATGAGGAAAAAGAAAACAACGTAATCGTCAATAAAAAAATGTTCTATACTATAACGACTAAAGAGATACAAGTTCGAAATTATTTGCAGCTACTCTTGGCCTCATAATATTTGGTTTTACACCTCGATAGTGATTCCTTGCCAAATCTTTCATGAGTACATTATTATCTTGATTGTTCCCCATGTTTCCCTCTCTGTTTTGATCACCTTGAGGATTTCTTGCATTAGTGTTCTCTTGCTGTGCATTTACTAGTCTTGCTTTAGGTTCAACTACCGATGAAATGTTGTCTTGAGCAACAACCATGTTCTCTCGTCTGAGTCTTTCTTCTCTTCTATTTGCTCTGTAGGTCCTCTCTATTTCGGGGTTGAACGGTTCTAAGATCCTGCAAGAACGGGGCATACACAAACAAAGAAAAATAAGTGTCTAGAGTAATAACAAATTAAAAAATTTAATATTGACATTTCTCCCCGACAACGGCGCCAAAAACTTAATAGCAATTCTGCAAGTGCACAGAATCCTATGTAGTAATAAAATATATCGAACCCACAGGGAGAGGTTGCAAATACTAAATTTAAAAAATTTTTGTTATTATCTAAACTAAATTATCAGTGAGGGAAAAGAAAACAACGTAATAGTGCAATACAAGAAATGTTCTATACTATAACGACTAAAGAGATACAAGTTCTATAAGAAATTCTTAGAAAGATTGTGACGTTATAGGGTTGAATCAAATTGGGGATTTTTATATGAATTCTAAGCAATATGTAATTGGTGATTCAATGTCGTTCAATTCTTTTTATATATATATTTTTCAAGATCATACATACTTAGTAATTTTCATATGCAAACACTCTCATCTTTCACATATGAAAAGCACCCTCATATCAAGTCCACGACAATAAGTTTCTATAACAAAAACCTATTTCCAGGGCAGGAGTTATAGATCAGCTAACAAAGCTACAAGTCAAACAGAAGATCTTCATCCCCAAAAAGACTTAGAATGACCTAAAAGGACAGCTAATCACATTTAGATCTGCACATGAGAGATTGTTAGATGACTTTCATACATCACTATAGATCATCTAATGAAAACATACAAAATCCCCAATTTTCTCCAAACCCTAGAACATTAGAGAAATTAGCCACGCATCATAAGAGATAAGAATAATGATTCCATTACGAAAAACATGTTCATCAAATCCAAAACAAGAAGATACGAATAGGTTCAGAAATTATAGAAATTGTGTTCTTGAGTTTTTCCAAAACATAGATTTATCCCTTCTCTATAAGCCTTCTTTGTTCGTTCTTCGTCGTCCCCCCCACCCATCGACCTAATTTCTCCCATTTTATACTTTCTAAATCTACAAACATTCATCCGTTATGAAATGACCAAAATACCCATAAAAATATTCAAAAATGACCTTCAAAACTTCCAATACGGGTGGACCAAAAAATCCAATACGGCCTTATCGATATTGTATCACAATTCAGACTGGAGTACAATACGGTCGTATAAATCAATACGGCCGGACCGAATTTTGTTCAGGTTGGCAATATGGTCGTATTCTTCACGTCGGTCTGACCGTATTCTTCCTCCATTCAGTTGTCTTTCTTCCTCAGCATCTGTACGGTCGTATTCTCCATGCCGAGGCGACCGTATTCTCTCTGAAAACTTGATATTTTCTCGATTTCGTGTGCTTATCGTCTCCTGTCAAAACAAATACAACTTTGTGTAGTTCTCCGAATATTGAAGATAAATAATATCTAAATAAACTTAACTTTAATATCAAAAGGAGTCGATTTGTATTCATTTCATTCACTTATCACCTTCTTATCTGGATCTTTACTTCTCCATTTCACTGCTGCCAATGGCACTTCCTATGAAGTTTCTGCTCTGCTGAGCGTGAGCCTCCTCGTAGCTGGAATACTCGATTTGTATTCATTTCATTCACTTATCACCTTCTTATCTGGATCTTTACTTCTCCATTTCACTGCTGCCAATGGCACTTCCTATGAAGTTTCTGCTCTACTGAGCGTGAGCCTCCTCGTAGCTGGAATACTCGCCGCCAACGCCCAAAACTATGGCTGCTCCTCCGGCCTTTGCTGCAGCAAGTATAGATACTGCGGCACCAGCAGTGCTTACTACGGTGACGGTTGCCAGTCCGGGTCGTGTTATAGTTCAAGCACTCCTTCCGGCAGCGGCGTGGTGGGCATCGTGACACAACGCTTTTGGAAAGGAATCATTAACCAGGCCAGCAGCAGCTGCGCGGGGAAGAGCTTCTACACGCGTTCGACTTTCTTGAACGCAGCAAATTCCTACTCGAGCTTCGGTACCGGGGCCAACGCAAAGAGAGAGATCGTTGCCTTCTTCGCGCATGTAATGCATGAGACCGGGCGTATGCTCTCTCTCTCTCTCTCTCTCTGTGTGTGTGTGTATCGATTTTATAATGCCATGCAGACTTTTGCTACATCGAAGAGATCAATAAAGCCACCTACTGCGACCCTACCTGTAACACCCCCGATTCATTCAAGAAATTGTTCGCTTTGGGCCCAATGGCCCGCACGAATTTAAAACGCATCTTGAATGATAAGGGAAAATGCTACATATAAGCCCATGACCACCTCCGTGTTTTGTCCATGTGAGACTAACTTTCATTCTCATCATCATTTGGGGCCTTACAATCTTCCCCCCTTCGGGGCTCAACGTCCTCGTTGAGTCGACCCACATGGTTCAAGTAAGCACGCGAGGTTGGCTCTGATACCTTCTGTAACACTCCTGATTCATTCAAGAAATTGTTCGCTTTGGGCCTAATGACCCGCACGAATTTAAAACGCGTCTTGAATGATAAGGAAGAATGCTATATATAAGCCCATGATCACCTCTATATTTTGTCTATGTGGGACTAACTTTCATTCTCATCATCATCTGGGATTTTACACTACCCGTGTGCTGCCAACAAGCAATACTACGACCGTGGCCCCCTTCAATTGACCTGGAACTACAACTACCGAGCCGCTGGCCAGATCATCAGATTCGACGGTATTAATAACCCAGAGATTGTGGCGAGGGATGTTACCGTCTCCTTCAAGACTGCACTCTGGTTTTGGGTGAATAATGTGAAGCCTGTTCTAAATCAAGGCTTTGGAGCAACGATCCGAGCCATCAATAGTGTCGTCAAATGCAACGGCGGCAACTCGGCCGCCGTGGATGCTCGCATTGGTTACTACAAGGACTACTGCAGTCAATTGGGCGTCGACCCTGGAAGCAATCTCTATTNTATATATATATATATATATATATATATTTGTTGGATCTCTTTATACAAATAATATTATCATGATCATTAATATTTTTCTACAAAATTGGTTAGGCGTACGTTGAAATAACAAATGAATTTAACTTGGACTTATAATGTAAAAAACGGGGTTAGTGAAATTTAATTTCTCGTATACATTGTATATAATAATAAAATCCGAAAATAAAAGACGTATTGAAATAAAAAGAAAGACTTGAGAAATAAAGTGGTCATTTTATGATAAAGTCGAAAGCTAGAGTAAAGTTGATTGAAAGACTGAACCAGATATGACAGAATTTAGGAAAAAAATGAAAAAGATTATCTTTAATCATTTCAACATTTATTTACTATAAGTTCTTTTATTTTATTATTTTATTAATTATATACTTATCTAAGTGTTTTCTATTTTGATTTAATATTAATGGAATTGAAATGATGTATAGTTTTAATGTTAGAAAATATTTTTTTTGAAAATTTCCTAAAATAATTCGGAAACAGAAAATGAGAAATTTATTTTTCTTTTCGTTTATTATCAAATTAAAAGTACGATAATAGCAAGTTTTGTAAGTAAATCAAAAAGACCATTTTTCTTCAACTAAAAGGAAAAATTACCCACTTCTCTCTTATTTGGACCGCGTGCATTGGACTACAACTGCTCTGCCGCTCTCTATCTTTGGGCCACTCGGCCGCGAGTTGCCGAAATTGCGTGTACCCATCTTTGTTTTAAAAAATATATAATAACAAATTAAAGTATAAACCAAGCAAATTTCTAACTTTTTTATAAAAAGAAATTTCGAAAATAAAGAATCTATTTGAAAAAAAAACCAGAGTAGCCTAATAGAAATCTATATAAGTAAATTATATAAAATATTGATTACTATGTTTTGAATACTTTGAATATATATTATATAATTACTCAATCAACACAAAATTTATGTGAATAAATATTAACAAAAAAAATGCAAGTCATGGAGAGTGATATTTAAACATATAACATTTGTTGATGTCAAGTTATAAAATAAAATATCTTTTAATATATTAATAAAGATAAATTTATGAAAAATATAAGATCATAAAAAAAATCACCCAAAATAAGGTTCTTTAAATTAAAAAAATATATCATGAAAATGTGGGATGATCTTTTATACATAAAAAAACCATATGACTTGTACCACTTTCAATACTAGATACTATGTGATATTTAGAAATATAGCGTTACAGATTCGTCGTTAGTTACTTATATTCTATAAAATACCTATTTGTTTAGAACCATAATATAACTACGTACTTCATCGCTAAATTTTGCTCAACTAAAGTACTATACATTTATTAGAAAAAAAAAACTTCGACCTCGTGCCATAGTTATATATATAATATATTCAAGAATTATTGTTGCAATTCCAATGTTTATCTTGGGACTTAGCAAGCATGCATGAGCCGATCTCTTCTTGTCGGTTCAGGTTGGACCGAGTTTGAATTTCAACTCGTATCCGATCAGATTATGGCCAACTTTATCAAGTTACCAGATATGATGAACATTCTTATACGCGTACTCGTTATGCGATCTTTGACCTCGATTTTTCTTATAAATTTTGCCTTATGATGCCCTTCAATTAGCAACCTAACCTATTAGTATAAGAATAATATAATATGTGTATTATGTAATATTTATAAATAAAATGCTACTAAAATTTATTATTAATTACGTGCATCTAAGGTTGTCAAGATCGATATCTTATAAAAGATCGTAAGAGATTATAAGATTAAAATTCGTAAGATAGGATCGAGGATCGTAAGATCCTATGAATTATAAAATAATATATTTTAATATAATATATATATATTTAATAGTTTTTTAATTAAATTTTGAATTAGAATTTAATAGATCACAATTTGATCAATTTATAAGAAAAATATATTAAACCCTATTTATATTAATTATTATTATTAAAATTATAAAAATATTATTTTTAAAAATGATTAAAAAATTTATATGAAATCATATAGGATAAGATAAGATTGTAAGATCACATAAATTAAGATCCTATTAAAATTTTACTCATAAGTTCTCGTACTCATAAAATCTTAAGATCTAGATCGAAATCTTGACAACCACGCGTGCATCGTAAACTATTGAACATGAAGGTAACCCCCTATAAGCTCTAACTTCACATGACATTGACCTATGGATCAGTTTGCACTAGAAAATTACATTTTTTTAAATTTTATTAGTTTATTTTTTTGCTTCATTATGGTTGTGTTAACTTATAATGTCACAATTGTGACTTTTGTATATAATTATGCCATGATAATTTAAAAAAAATAAAGATTTTCTATTAAAATGATCAACCATTACTTTTTAGTCGCTTTGATATGATCATATAAAATGTTATCATACATGCTATAATATACAACATTCATAATGCGAGTTATGCATATTATATGATTATATATTTCTATGGACATAATAACATTATAAGTAAATTTATGACATCTATGTTATTATTTTTTTTCATGTGAAAATTTATGAACATTAACTATTTACGTTCATTGTACTATATGAACTTTGTGACATTTGTAAAAATTAAATATTACACTTATTTATATTACAAATATAATTTTTTATGTTTTTTTTGTAGTCATCTTTTTTTTCACACAATATTGCATATATTTAATGTATCAATAATTATCCAATAATTGATTTTGTAAATATAGAATATAAAGAGAGTTATATCTTTAGTCTCCAATAGCTAACTGTAATATCCAAAAAATTAGTGTATCAAAAGAGTTCTATATTTAGTCTCTGGGCATCGCAATTTCGTTAATGACATAAATCACGTTCAAACACTTGCAAAACAAAGATCTAATCTATAAATGAAGCATTTGTCCATTAAATCTCAACCTAGCTAGCAACATTAATTTCATGATCACCTTAGGCGGCATTTCTATAGAAGTAATCTTTCCACATTACCGATAGTATTGTATTAAATTATCAGGGCTCGGCTACTACATTACATTGTTCACTTTGTCTTAATTTTACAGGTAATCTACATTGCAAGCAATGTAGATTACCTATGAAGTGGCAATCTGGATTGCCTATGAGAGAGGAGGCAATCCAGATTGCCACTTCACCAACAATTTGTTATAATTTTTTTTTCACCTTTGACCTTTAGAATTTTATTTAACTAAATAATAAAAATAACCAAATAAATAATAATATAATATTTTATTAATTAGTATAATTATTATTAATTAGCATAGTAATATTTTTTATCAATAATAGATTATTGTTATTATTTCTATTAATTTTAATATCAACATTAATAACTAATTATATTTTTTTGTATATTATAATTAATAAACAATTAAATATTAATTATTTTGATATAATGATATTTTAGAATAATAATAATTATTAGATAATTGTATACTATTTATTTTATATATTTATTTATTTGATGTATAAATTTTATGAGTTTAGGTATATGTTTGTAATTCAAGTTTACATAATTGAAATGAAATTTATAAACTTAACTCTATTGTTTAAGGGTATTTTGGTAAAAAAATTATATTATTTATTAATTTTTTTTATATAATGAATAAAATAATAAAGATTACTCTGTACATTGCTTATGCATATTAAACAAAGTAATGTATATTATTGGCAATTTAATTAGTGATAATTTTTGTAAAAGATAATATAAATTGTTAGGTAACGTGAAAAGATAATATAGTGAACGCAACTTAAATGACAAACATTCATCAAAAATCATACTCATCAAACTATTAACATTTGCATATAATTAAAAGATCCGTCACAAACATGTTTTTTTGGGAACAAGATTTCTCTTTTTTGAATGCCTTCCCAAGGATCTTTTTGTGGGCGTCGTCCTCCCCGAGCTCCCTCTAGTCGATGCTTCCAAGTCCCACCACAACCTCATGACAATAATCTGGATGATATCAAGGGAGATGAAAGTGTGAAAGAGGAGAGGTGCATGGCTTACCTGGTTCTCTTAGGCGGCGTTTGGCAAGTGGAATCGGAGCCAGAACCAGCTCCGGTTCCACCCTGGTTTCTCAAACGACGTGACAGTTTGGAGAACCAGGCAGCGAACTTGAGGGTGGAATCCCGGGTCACGTGACGTTTCGATGAAGTGCCATTTGATATAATTTTTAAATTTAAATAAGTTTTATTTTTATTAAAAATATATTTTATATTTCCGGTTCTAACTTTTTATCCAAACACCTCTAGAACCTATCTGTAATCATTATATTTTTAGTTCATCCAAACACAACTAGAATTAATTTATCACATCAAATAACTCGGAGAACCTCCCGGTTCCTATCCAAACGCAGCCTTATTGATCCGACAAAACAAAAGAGAGGGAGAGGGAGAGGGAGAGAGAGATGATAGGACGATCTCTTTGGGGTCTGCTGGCATAATTGCCTCACCCACTTTGACTCTTTCCTAATTTTTTTTATACTTTTTTAGCTTGAAATTAAAAAATTCCTTAAATAAAGGGATTTAAAACCTACTGGTCCATATGTACACTTCCACTATTTTGACCATCTCTCCTTTACCATTAATTATAACATCTTAATTTTTTTTAGTTGAGACCATGGTACCTGCTAAATTACGGCACGCAGCCGCCACGTTCCTTTCTTGTTAGTTAAGAAGATAATGCAGGCGCACATAAATTAATTTAAATTTTATTAAAATTTGAACTTGAGATTTATAAGCTTGTCATGCTATATATGGTGACGTACCATCTTTTTAAAAACTTAAGCAGTTACAAAAAAAATTGTAATCAATATATATGTATATATCTAATAATTTGTAACCAATACATATTGATTATCGATCGATTTCAATGAATTATAAACAACTTCCATTGATATAAGCGATTATTTTTTTAGTCAAAACTTCCTAACATGGTAGTCAATTAAACATGTACATTAGCATTGGTGATTACTGCATATTTCTTTATTGATAATGTCTTAAATATGATATAACCCACTGAAAATTCATATGATCTTTTGCGCATCACAACCGTTCGAATAACTGGGGCGACGAAGCCACTCGTCCCATACGAGAATTTTCTATTTTATTTTTTATTTCATATTAGGAGTCCATATATAAACTTCTTAGAGTTTAAGTTATTCTCCATCTTGTAATCATCTATTATATCTCTGTCGAAAAAACTACTTAGTCGTCGTTCGAATACGTAGTCCAATTAAGAGTGAACCTCATAAATTTCGTGTCTTCTATTTGCCAACTTATTTCGATCTCGTCTTTTATCCGCAACACTCTTTGACTTATTTTTATATATAAATATAACATTTCTTAAAGATAGATCATATAAATAAAATCAAGGAATGAAGTTCTAGAATAAAATTGTTACATAACATAATGTGATATGTTTAATCATCTCCGGAAATAGTTACGTATAAAACATAAGGGAGAGGAAAATATCTTAGACAAACTTCTATGAATTATATATACCTGGAATCATCGGCTGCCACCATATATATGTTGTTTTAATTTATTAATTCAGAAGATAAGTTCAGGGCTAAGTCACATAAGATAGTAAAGTGGATAAGAATATATACGTATCTTCAATCACTTACTTACAGAACTAACAGAAGTCATTGTCTTTTTAGTCAAAAACTCAACATGGAATTAAGTAATTAAACTAAACTTGCTCACAAATTAAGCATTGGAACAAGTACTGACATTTCCTAAAGAAAGATACTACAAATGAAATCAAGCTAAAGTCGAATGAAAACAACGTGCATAAAATAATAATAAGAAATTATATATAATGTCATGGTTAAACATATTCGGAAATAGTTATGTACAAGTGTATAACTACTCATTTAAGTAAGGGGGAAGTTAATATCTAAGATAAACAACCATAGCTGGGGAAGGTGACTTATATAGCATTAATTTGCCGTGTGGCGACCACAAAGTCATCAGTCAAGCCTACAACAAATGCATGAATTGGTATTTGCCGTGTCGCATTTTTTCTACACAAGATCATATATTGTATCAGCATTGAGACTCGTATGAATAAACTAACTTTCACGTTATGCATCATCGAAAAAAAAAACTTTCACGTTATGTGCCCTTTCCGACCTATAAATAGCTCACCTCCGCTGCTCCAAGTTCTCCATCAATCGACCACTGTCTGCTCTTGGTCACGTCCAATGGCACTTCATCGAAACATCATGAAGCTGCTGCTAAGCATAAGCCTAGTCGTCGCCGGAATCTTCGAAGCAGGGGCTCAAAACTGCGGCTGCGACGCCAGCCTTTGCTGCAGCCAGTATGGATATTGCGGCACCGGCGACGCTTACTGCGGAGACGGGTGCCAGGAAGGTCCATGTTACTCAAGTACTCCTTCCAGCGGCGGCGGCAGCGTGGCGGACATCGTGACGCAGAGCTTCTTCGACAGGATCATTAACCAGGCAGACGGCGGGTGCGCGGGCAAGGGGTTCTACACACGCTCGGCGTTCTTGGACGCAGCAAACTTTTATTCCAGTTTTGGTACGGGGTCCAACCCCAAACAAGAGATGGCTGCCTTCTTCGCGCACGTCACGCATGAAACTGGACGTAAGTACTCTCTCTCTCTCTCTCTCTCTCTCTCTGTGTCTCATGGTTTATAATGGTGTGCAGACTTCTGTTACATAGAAGAGATCAACAAAGACACCTACTGCGACTCCAACTACCCGTGTGCCGCCGGCAAGCAGTACTACGGCCGTGGTCCCCTTCAATTGACCTGGAACTACAATTACCAAGCCGCCGGGCAGAGCATCGGATTCGACGGCATAAACAATCCGGAGATAGTGGCAACCGACGTGACCACCTCCTTCAAGACTGCAGTGTGGTTCTGGGTGAACAACGTGGAATCCGTTCTGGGGCAAGGCTTCGGTGCCACTATCCGTGCCATCAACGGTGCTGTTGAATGCAACGGGGGCAACTCGGCTGCCGTGAACGCTCGCGTCGGCTACTACCAGGACTACTGCAATCAGCTTGGCGTCGACCCCGGGAGCAATCTCTATTGTTAGCGTTGCATTGGAAGCAACGGATTTGCCTCGCATATTGGTGCTACAAGACTAGTCGAAATTAAGTTTGAAAAGAAAGATAGAACAAAAAAAAAAAAGAAATAAGAGGCAAATATTTTAAAGAAAAGCATAGTTATCTGGATTTAATAAATAAATCTTTTCTTTCTAAAAATCGATTTGCAACCTTCTAAAGGTAATTTCTTTTTCCAGCAGCCTAACTACTACTTTTTCTTTTGTCAGTATCCAAATATACTATCACTGGCTAATTTGATTTATTTTCGATTATATATTCGACTATGACAAATGAATTCCTCAACGGAAAATTTTGTGCGTGCAGAAAAGTCAAATTTGAGATATTACTTTAACAGTGGTCAAGATCATAACTATTTAATTCCTTAACGAAATCTCTAAAAGATGCTCTTTCCATATATATATAATCATTGCACCTATAAATTAATTAAAATTTAAACCACAAATTGTCTATAACCTCTCACTAGGTGTAAGAAAAAAAAAATAAAAAATCCAAAATATTTTACCGAAATAAATAACTAAAAAAATGAAAATTTAAGAATCCGATTAGAGTTAAGATTGAAAGTTTAGTAGAAAATATATAATGAAGAAATGTTAATGATTTCCTTATTACTTCATGAACGATCTCATTCTTATTATTTATGTAATAAGTTTATATGATATAATGATCTATTTTCTATATAACAGAATTTATATTTCATGTAATTAATATTGATAATGCCTTTGTTGTACAATGTCGTTGTTAGTAACACCAGCCAGACAGGGTTCGATTGTGCCAAGACTCTCATCTAAAATTTCTAGGCTATATAATGCTTTTGAATTGAAATTCTAATTTTTTAATAATATGTGTGAGGACTATTAGAAAAGTCCTATTTTGAGATAAATTCACATTGTGTTGAGGAGAGTTTATGTAAATACCCTAGAATTAAAGTAAGGGGGATCTGCAATTTTTTCATCACATAATATTCTTCTGCCACTTAAAAATGTAGCATAATTAAAATCTTATAAATATCACATGTCTTCTTTAGTATATGATCTCTTTTTTGATATATTCAACAATTAAATTGAGATACTAAATTTTGTATTTGTTAAAAATATTTGAATTAAACTTATTTGTTTTAGATATTTTATATTTATTTTATTAAAAATTATAGTGATAAGGATTGGCTTGAAAAGCTCATCCAAACAAGTTTACCCTATATTTTTCCTTTACATAATTTTATTTATTTTTAATTAACTGAAAAGAATCATAAACATATTGATTACTTTTTTTCAATCTAGATTAAGATATTGAAAACAAATGTTATGCCTAGGAGATGATGAGAGCGGCGGAGGCGGCGGCTTAGCAGAGAAAGAATAGAGGTAGGAGAAAAAAAAATAGAGGAGAAAGGAATTTGAAGAACTCACAACCGAGAACTCCTTTTTCTATTGAAAAAAAAGACTATTTATAATACAAAAGTTCAACTTAGAAGATAAAAATTATTCCTAATCCAAAAAAGATAAACCTAAGATAAGATAGAAGATAAAACTAAATCTAATCTCCTAAATCAAATTAATTGGATTATTCTTATCAGGATTAATCCCCAACATACTCCTCCTTAATC
>LTAE01005551.1:9384-28129 GCA_001647135.1 Pontederia paniculata
CACCTATTTGCGAGAAGCTGGTAGAAAATCGTTTGAGGTGGTTTGGTCATGTCCAGAGAAGGCCATTAAATGCGCCAGTTAGGAGGGTAGAGCAAACAATCTGGAGTCCGATTAAAAGAGGGAGAGGGAGACCAAAGCGAACACTTGACGAGCTAATAGAACGAGATCTATTAACGAATAATATACCAAAAAAATTGGTTACTGATAGAGCGCAATGGCGTCGTATGATCCATGTAGCCGACCCCACCTAGTGGGATAAGGCTTTGTTGTTGTTGTTGTTGTTCTTTTTTACTTTTTGTACTTCCTAATTCAACTATTTTATGTAGTACCAATCTTCCTAATTGTAATATATATTTTCTTAATTTTATCATATCACACATAATATGTTTCGGTAACTCACATTAACATTTACATTTACACACATTTATTACTTATTTTAGAATTTGTACACATGATAATAAAAAATAAACTTTAACATTATCTTATTTTCACCTAAGCCTTTTTTTAACCCAAACGTATCAATTTTCTGTATATTAACTACATACTTATATATTGCATATAAATATATTTCCATCATAATATATTTTCACAAAAGGCTACTTCTATCAGAATATTTTTTTTCATTATAAAAAATGCAAAATACATGTAAAAGGAATATAGAATAAGATTTGACTATAAAATACTTTTACATTTATATTTTTTAATAAATAATATTTTTTATCAAAATTAATATTAAAAAAATTATTTATTATAATATGAAATACTAATTACTTTTGTTGCATTACTAATATTTTAATGTTGTTTTATACTACTAGCCTATTTCAAGATGTAATTATTAAAATTGATAATAGATTACAGAAATAGTTATGTGATATTAGATATTAAAGTCCATAAATGATTTTTTTATATGAATACAATAATAGACATTTTTAAAACTTCATATTTTTCATTTTTTTATAAATAAAAATTATCTATTGTGGAATTGTGATGTCACTCATTAAGTTGAAAATATTATAATGTCAACCAATAAATATTGAGATTTTGAATTATGCTATATTCTAAAACCTTCTTTCCAATATTTATAGACCTTGATATTTAGCATGTTAGTAATCCAGTTCTAGACAAAGAGTTAAAGACTTACATCTCTCCTCGTAGAGTCACAAATTTAATTTCCAGTCCTCCTTATTGATATTTAATATCATTTGAAATGCATGTTTTTTTATTTAGACCTAAATAAACTCCTAGTAGATTGATTGTGATCTTGAACCAAATCACTAGTTCAAGTCTGATGTAAGGCACACTTATTTCTAATTTATATACTTTTGTTCTCTAACCAAGTTTTATGTACCTCCTTTATAATAAGAAAAAAAGGAGTTATACCTTGTTTTGCACACTCCTTATGAAGTGTTTAAATCCTATTTGGTAAATTAATTTAGAAATAGCACCTAGTGTTAAAAAGATATATCTTTTAGATGCTACCTTTAACCTTTCAAAATTAACATTTAAGTTTCTCATTCCTATTTTACTTCTTCCGAAATTATCCCAACCTAATATAGTTTGTATTTAGAAAAATGACATTTTTCAAACAGTATACGAATTACAATACAATTAAATTAAACTTAAAAGTTTTTTTCTATATAATTGTATTTAAGATAAAAATATAATAATTAAAATATTATGAAATAAATACTAACATATAACATAAATTTAAAGTGGTTTATTTATTTTTCATTATTATCTAATTAAATCACTGAATTTGTCAAAAAGTTTCATTTTATCCAATTATTAAAATACTAACGAATTAGTGGTGCTCATTAGTTAGGTTATGTCATATTGAATTAGGTAGACGACACTCAATATTTTTAATTTATATTTTTTCCTTATTAAAATTGTGATGAAAATCATTTTTCTAAAAGTATTGCCTATGTGCTAAATCTTAATCAAATAAATTCTTCAAATGCTTACCAAATACAGGAATGTTCTTATTTCTTCCCAAAAAAAAAAAAAAAAAATTGAATATTACCAAACAAAAAATATACCATAAAAATGAAAATATCAAATCCATTGCAATGTAATATTCAAATCTTTTATTTAACTACAAATAAAATTTCTTCATTTCTCTCCAAAAAAAAAAAGAAAACTAACATTTGAATATTGTTTTCCATGAAAGTTCAAGAAAAATCAATTGAACAACTTTAACTCAACCACACAAAAAATCCAAAAAAGAAATAGTATTGATTATTAGGTTGAATGGAGTTGAGTCAAATTTGAAATCCAAACTCATTTATGCTTCCTCCTTAAATTCTTTTTTATCCATCTCTGATATCTTATATTTATCTATGGTTTACTTGTGGAAGACCTAATGATGGTTTGAATGAAATTTTTTTTATAGATGATCGAGCATGGCCAAGTCTAACAACTTGGGATAAGATTCATTCCAACCATGACTGAGTTGATTTAGATGGTTGAATTTCACTAGGTCACCTAATGATTATTATTCTTCTCGTCTACTAATTGATGACCCCTTGCTGTTATTGAATGATTAAAAGCATGAATGGAATTTGTTACCAATTTATCATCAAATACTTCCAATTTATATAATCCAATATAATGTCCCCAAAAGTACACCCCGCCATATGACAAAATGTCATTCCAGAGACGCTACAATATCATATTTTTCTTAACTTTGTAGTTGACTCTTTGATCTGTCAACAAAAAAAGTAGAATAAAAGAACTGAAAAACTCTTTTCATAAAAGAAAATGCGAAAGTTTTACAAAAAACTAAAAATGTCTCCAACATGCTCAAACTATTACAACTTAATGAAAATAACTAAACTAAGAGACAACATGATCAATGACTACTAATCATGTGCACACAACATCCGTCACAAGCATAAGTTGTCATGCATCGTAGATCCATTACATGTAGGATCCAAACTAATGGAGACAATTCTCACGTGAACTATAAAGTCCAATATGTTAGGCATAATAGATAATGATTTTTATAATAAATAAAAACATAGAAATAAACTATGACAATATCATAAAATAGTAGTAAAAAATTATTATTCCTTTATTATTGGTCTTCCCATCATCTTTGTCATACTTTACCTTTTTTGCATGAGGAGTAAGCTACGATAGTATCATTAAAGACAATCAAACATCAATTACTCCTTAATCATTATTCATCATCTTTACTTTCTTTTCATTCATCATTCATCTTATCATGCATCCATCATCTAATGCAATATTTAGATCAAGTGGTTATCTTATTATCTTTGACTTATCCTATTAGTGATAGAGTTTAGAATTTAATGTTTAGGATTTTTGAGGTGACTTTGGGGTTTCTTTGGGTGACTTTAAATGACTCATGAGTCTTTGGAGGTCTCGGTAATATGTAAGTGAAAGTGCACAAGCCACGACCGATAATGATGCTCGAAAAATCCTTTCATTGTAGTGCAGGAAGAAGATTAATAAACAAGAACTATGTAGTAGTTGTTCTACTAGTTTTATCTTTAATAATATTATCGCTCTCAAACTTTCAATACATGGTGACCTCATCATTTATTTATGTGAAGATGATTGACCCTTATCTTGTCCAAATATTAATCTTTAATGTTCAGGGAAAATGCCTAACATATCTATAATTTGGAATTAAAGCAATAATAATATACATAAAAGAATTGCAAAGATCCACCACTACTTATGAAAAGTTCCGTCGGGGGCGTGAAATGTTCCTTCATGGCCCATGAAGTCTCTTTCATGGTCGTGAACGAATATGTGATATCTTCTCTACATCTTTACGACTCGTGACATGTTTCTTCACAGACATGAGCTCCAGTTTCACGGGCATGATGTCTAATTTCATGACAGTGACCAAAGACACGCCATCTCCTCTTCAACTTCATAGCCGGGCAATTGCCTTCATGGGCGTTGTCAAAAGTTGGGTCCCTTCGTTTCACTTCATGACCCGTGACAGGCTTCTTCACGGGCGTGAACCCAATGTTCATGGGTGTGATCTCTTCTTCACGACCACGACCGAAGAATTTGCGATTGTTTCATGGTTGTGAAATCCGATTTCACGATCGTGACCGAAGAACGTGAGACCTACCTACAAATTTCTTTTTTTATTTTGATACAGAACATACTACACAATTTTTTATCTGAAAACATTAACAACCAGACGACCATACAGAGATCCAATATCAAAATTTTTGACAGTAATCACTTCTTGTTTAGAGCAAAACCTAACATGCAATTATTTATCATGAGAGACATATCTAGAGGGATCAGTCTATGTACATATGTAATCTCGTTAGATTTTCTCGTTCGTTCTTTACATTTTAATCATTCTCATCAGCGTTCTCTTGTTATCTGTGTTACTGTCGATCTCCTTTACGTTCTCCTAATGAGATTCTAACATAAGTTTAGGAGAAAAAGAGAAAAAGAAAGATAATATCATGGGGTAGAGAAAAATAATTCTTACCTTTTGCACCTAGGGATGAAGAGGCTCTATGACAGCTACGGATAATTCTAGAATTTTTCAAATTTTAAATCAACTCAAACTCTCTGATTTGAGCTTAAGATTAATAAAAAATATAATTTAATTAATTATAGTTTAGATAAAACCTAAAGAATCCTAGTGTTAGATCCAATAGCAAAAATATTTTTCTATTCCTTACATTTCTCTTCTCCTCTTTTTTTTTTATAATTACTTGCCTATATTTCTTTATCCTGATTTTCTCCGAAGTTCAAATTTAACTTCTGTAGATGATCCAAAATATAAAATAAGAAACCTTTTTTCAGAAATAGTTAAAAAAAATATATCGAAAAAAACGCAAATATATTTTGAAAAAAATTAAATTAAAAAAAGGGGGTTGACAGTTCTCTTCCTCCCTTTCTTCTCCTCTCTCCATTTGCCTCTTTCTCTCTCCCTCTCTTTTTTTTTCTCAGGTTGTAGCCATTTTGGATCTCTTATATGTGTGCCTTGTGCGTATATATACTACAAGATCAAACAGGTTTGGCGAAAAAGTTAGAACAGAGGAGATGTCGTGTTCATCGTCGTCGGGATCGGAGGAGGACGAGGGCGTCGACGCCTACCGGAAGGGCGGCTACCACGCCGTGCGCGTTGGCGATCAGTTCGCAGCCGGACGGTACATCGCCCAGAGGAAGCTCGGATGGGGCCATTTCTCCACCGTCTGGCTCGCCTACGACACCCAATGCGAGGTATCCCCCTGACTTCCTTTGCGTTTTTCCTTTTAGATCGTTCTGAATTGCTTTCCCGAGGGAAACGTCGGATATTTAATGGCTCATCATAACGTCTTCAATTGATCTCTGATTTAAAGATCGCTTCTTTTATCGCCTATTGATGGTTTTGGACTGATTTCGCGTCGAAAGGTCGCATCTTTGATCTATGATCCATGAGTTTGGATCGGTTTCCGTTGCAAAGATGGCATCTTCCGATGCTAATTGATCGTTTTTAATTAGTTTATGTACCAATGATCACAGCTTCGATTAGCATAATATTTACTTTTGAGCGAACTATTGAATACAGATTGCTACTTTACGTAGATCTATGTGAATGATCTCTTAGGGATCTGATCTTTTGGTTGTTATTGGTTCCAACAATCTCTTTCTTCTGAATTTATTGAGCAGCTTGTACGTGCTCGGTTGGCTTTGGCAAAGCTCTTTCGAAATTTGACTTGCAGATTGTTGGGCTCTTTGTACGTCTGCAATCATTATCTTTTCAATGAATGGATAAAGTGCAATTGTGATGCAATTATTATAGACAGTTTTAAAGTTAGATCACTGTAGTTTGTTATAATTTGATCTGATAATTTTTTTCTGTGCATTCCTGAGCCAGCTTTTTCGTCTCTTTGGATGCCCATTCTGTTTGTAATATGTCGTTATGTAAAAATAATTTAATGTGATCTTATGACCTTTATTTAGTCTGAAAGTTTTGTGCTTCTGAGTTTAGTGGCATAGTTTTGGATCGACTCCATATTTTGTTATTTCTTTACAAAAACCTCCTTGGAAGTTTGATAGCTTGTTTCTTCTATTTCTTTTATTTTGTGATCCTACTTGTGTAAGCACTGATTTGAATACCACTTGCTTTTCAGAGATTTGTTGCTCTTAAAATTCAAAAGAGTGCGCCAGAGTTTTCTCAAGCTGCTCTCCATGAGATTGAGCTCCTTTCAGCAATTGCTGAAGGAGATTCATCGAATTCCAAGTGCATAGTTCGACTGCTTGATCACTTTAAGCACGCAGGACCAAATGGGCAGCACCTTTGCCTTGTAATGGAGTTCCTTGGAGACAGTCTACTTCAGTTGGTGAAATACAATCGCTATAAAGGTGTTGGACTGGACAGGATTAGAGATATATGCAGGTCCATCTTAGTGAGTCTTGATTATCTGCATAGGCAACTTGGTATTATTCACACTGATTTGAAACTGGAGAATGTTTTACTTGTCTCCACAATTGATCCTTCAAAGGATCCTGTAAAATCTGGATTTTCCCCAATCCTTGAGAGACCTGAGGGAAATCCAAATGGATCATCTGCTATCAATCTGATTGAGAAGAAACTGAAGAAGAAGGCAAAGAGGGCAAGGGCAAGGATCTCCGAGAGAAAATCATCAGCCATGGGTTCTTCATCACAGGAAAGGAACTTGGAGGGGATTGATATGAGATGCAAGGTTGTGGACTTTGGAAATGCTTGTTGGTCTGATAAGCAATTCAGTGAAGAAATCCAAACAAGGCAGTACAGATCTCCTGAGGTTATTCTTGGTGCTGGATATTCCTTTTCAACAGATATGTGGTCTTTTGCTTGCATGGCCTTCGAACTTGCCTCGGGAGACATGTTATTTACTCCTACTGGTAGCCAAGGATATAGTGAAGATGAGGTACAGTAGTTCCATTCAGTACCTTCTGGCAACAATGATAAATTTCATTTGAGAATATTTCCGTTATATGAATAAGAAATCTATCTGCCTCATGTGTATAAGAAGTCAAGATTAAGAACATGCTTCCTCATAAAAGTAAAATAAAGGATTAAGTACATGCTCTTAATAAAGTACTTTTGTTGTGCCCCTCCGGTTTGAAAATTCAATGTTATATGTTTGATTTCCTTCATGTTCGGACAGCCATGTACATCTTAGAGGATATATTTCATGTTGGAATGTGGGAATTTCTGTACATTAAAACGAATCTAGTAATAACCTACAGGAATAATTGTATCTATTTTGGTTAGTGATAATCGTTTTAAAAACTTGGAAGGATGCCAGTTTTAAAAATTGTTACTTAACAAAGTAGACATGTAAATGAAATTCATGGCCCTTAACTATATAAGAAGCCATCCTCTCTCAAAATCTGTATATTGCCACACTCCTTGATTAGTATGCATAGCACTATGAGAAGCTATTAATAAAGTACTTTTATTTTTTAAGGTACTTTTCATATCTCGAATAGCAATATTTTGTAAAGGGATTAAAACTCAAAATCCTCATCATCACATTCATGTCAATGTATATTCCATGTTAAATTTCCCTTGTGCATGCTCAACAAAATTGTTGTATAGGCTTGTAGTCAAGTTGGTTCTTATGATGCATTTAAACAACTGGATCAGGAAATATGATGAATCATTGATCCTTCTCATTGTTTCTGGAAATACCTTAGTTAATTCTAGATGAAATAGTAGCCACAAAAGTTTACTTAATTTAGTTCAATGAACCCCCCAACCCCCCCACCCCCCGAGTAAACAAAAATAATAGTTCAATGAAACAACAAATCATGTATCTAAAGTGTATCATCATAATAATTTCAAAAGGACTCTACTATATGGATTTAATATTAAAGTTATTCATCTGCAATGCATATTTTAGCCGCTAGCAACATCTAGTTAGCAGTGTTAAAAATGATTAATCTTTCAGATTGTCAATCAACTTATTCCCTGGTGTAAACCCTTCTTCCTCACATATCTTCTGCTTCACATTTGCCAATTCACTGATTTTACAATAATCGCATAGAGATTGGGAACCAAAATTGATACAACTACATTGTCTTTTTGACCCCTTTGGTCTTCTAACAGTAAGAGAATCATGTATCAGATAGATCTCTTAGTGCACTATTGTGTCATTGTCCATTGCACTTGTTATCTGGCAAAGATAACTCAAAGTTGTACTTAATGAAGAATCCACCACATTAATCAGGACACATTTAGTTATAAGACTCGCCAATCGATTTCTGCTGACAGGTTCATATCCTCAGTGACCAACTGTGTCTTTCTATCATTGACATAGTTAATTGCTTCAATTTTTTTAGGATATTTAAAGGAATTATTGGCTTTAGAATGGTGCAAGAGCATCATTATTTTTATGTTTTGCCAATCGCAATTGAACTTTAACCTGACATTTAGTAGCTTTTATGTTGTTAGACATGTAGAGGAAAGGAGTTATGCACAGGGAACTAAGTTTAGATGAATATAGGATCATGTCGTCATTAAATAGAGAACTATTGACCCATTATAGGTTGGCAATGGAAATATGTTATCCTTTACTCCAACTGCAGGTAAATAATTTAGTTTAGGACATGATAAGCATTTGAGGTTACATGGATAAAACATTTAGTTGTAATTGAAACTTTTCGTGCCAGTTTGATTTTCTCTACTGCTATGTAAAAAATTATAGAAGTTCACTAAATGAAACTTCTCTTGAATATATAGAAAATATTTAATAGATGAATGGAAATTGGGTCTCTTTAGTTTAATTTACTTGATTTGAATGAGTGCACAGTTTCATGAAATCTTGATGTGCATAAAGCACAATCTCTAAAAATGTTGTTCCTATAGTAGATAAATGTCATCATATATGTATTCCTTTTCTTACATTTCTTCGATTCATTGTACCTATCTCCTGAAGTCTACATTTCTACTATATTTCACTTGCATCTCTTATTAATCTTCCATGATCTGGATTTTACTTAGGAAAATAATTCAATTTATCTAATTTGCCTTTCCTGGATTTCATGATCTCCAGTTATCTTATTTTAGTTATCTTGTGCTATTGATTTGTTATTACTGTGTTAATACCAAAAAGTGTAAAAAAAGACCAGTTTTCTAACCTGTTGAAGTATTAGAGATCTATGAAACAATTCTTTGAACAATGAATAACATTATTTTACACGATGTATTGTTAACCATAGATTCACGATTTTTCTTTCAGGATCACTTGGCTCTGATGATAGAGCTCCTCGGTAAGATGCCACGAAAGGTGAGCAATATTTCCATTACTTGGCTCTGATGATAGAGATCCTCGGTATGATGCAATCTAAATTTTCCTCTGTTGAGCAGATTGCTACTACAGGATCTAGATCAAAGGACTACTTTGATCGATATGGAGATCTAAAGAGGATCCGAAGACTGAAATTCTTGCCATTGGAGAAGCTTCTACTTGACAAATACAAGTTTCACGAGAGTGATGCTCGTGAATTCGCGGAGTTCCTTTGTCCTCTTTTAGATTTTGCTCCAGACAAGCGACCAACAGCTGAACAATCTCTGCAACATCCATGGCTCAAAAGTCGAGATGTAAATCCAAAGAGTGAAAATAATGAAGCCTGTGTGGAAAAACTAGAGACCAGTGTAAACAGGCTTAGACTTCAGGTGGGCAGATGAGAAGCTTCTGCATTCTCAGTTGTTAGCTTCACCGGCTTTATGATTCTGTTGGAAATGTGGCAGAAGCTCCGGCATGGCGATAAGTTGCTAATTGGCTGTGGCATTCCTCAGATAATTGTTATAGGTTTTCTGCCAAATATATTATGAGTTATTCAATTAGTAGCTACCCTAATAGTAGCTGAATTGTGGGAATAAATTCAGGGGCCTCACAATGCTTTAAGCGCTGCATGCTAACCTTTTAGGAGATACACCTATTTGGGTTCTGAAAAAATCTCTTCAGAAAATGGAAAGAGCTCAATCATAATGTTTCAGCAGTGCTTTAGCCTTTTGAAGATTGACTCCCTTGGGTCAGGGGCCTCTTTTTTCTTCTTTTCTTTTGAAGATTCAGTGCGGTGTGAGTTGTATGTATTATTCTTTCTTTTCTTTTTCAACATAAAGTACACAATAATGTATTTTTTGGATATCTTTTTTATTATGATTCTTCAGATAACCCTCGGGGGAGGTTGCCACTGTATTAAATTTCTCAAATGCATTAATTGGAACTTTATTTGGATGTTGAAATGGCAGGTCTGGTTTTATTTGCATTCAAACAACTTTAAATTACTGACAACCAAAAGTTGTATAGTAGAGGCCTTCTAGAAGATATTGACTTGGCCCTCATAAGCAATTTGGTGATCAAACCCAAATTTGATTCTATGTGAGAATAAGATTTCAGTAGTGTGACACAGTTTCACTCTTAGATAAAAAAAAAATCTCGAATTCAGTTTTTTTCACAGTAGCACTTATTATCATCTTTATAATTCAGTTTAATTTCGTTCCATATATCAGTGCCATTGACAACTTTGCAATAAAAAAAAAGTTATGGTAAAGTTGAATGCATCATCTTAGTTTGTAGTATTATAACTACCAAACAACTCTTTTAGAGTTACAGTGGCATTAAGGGTGTGTTTGGTTTATGGATTTGTTAATTTTTTGGAATTCTTACATTCCATGGAATATGATTTCATGGAATTACATTCCTAGAAATATAATGTTATTATGTTTGGTGTGTAATTGGAATCTATCATTATTGTGTTTGGTTTACAATATTAATTGCATTCCTAGGAATCTTATAATTTAAAAGAGATAAATCAATGAGATGAATATCATACATGAAAAAAAAAATTAAAATTAAAATTTCAGATTGTAAAAATTAATATACTTCATAAGTCACATCCTGCATTATTTATAAAAGTATTTATTAAAGCAAACTCTGAAAGTTTACATTAATGAAAGCTTCTAAAAATTGCGTAAAAAAACATAAGGAAATAATAATTCCATATCTTAAAATAAAAAACTTCTAAAAGCAGAAATTTTGCGAAAAATAAAAAAATAACCATTTAAAATAAAATTTTAAAAAGATTTCAAAATATTAGTATGCATTTTCTAAAATTTCTAAGTTGATATATAAATAATAAATATGATGAAAGATGAATGATTTGGAGGAGAGTACTCATGTCAAATAAAAATGATAATATAAAGGAATTTTACCTTTTTCACTAGTCAGTCATTTTTTTCAGCCTTGATGGCCAAATGCCATAGATTTCTTTTTGGTAGATGAAGTGAGGCTGGTGGCTCTTGGAGGTTTTTTTGACAGTGCGAAATTAGAGGAGATTTTTATGATAAGGCAGGTGTCAGCAGCACAATGAGTATTACTATATATTTTGAGAGTAATGTGATTCCATATTTCAAGGGAATCTTATTAAGTCTGGAATATAATATTCCCATATTCATTCCTATAAATTACAAAATCAAACAACTGAATGTAATATGCCTTCAAAGATTCAAACACACCCTAAGTGTTGCACAAGTTTGATGACTGGTATCTTAAGAATTAATTATGTTCTGATCTCATGCTTTGCATACTTTTCTCATCAGTGTACTCAGTACCATATCCATGACCATCTTTTCTTTTCCAATTTAATTTTTCCTTTTTAGTACTTGTAAAAATCTATTCCATGTTAAATCAAACTTCACAATTATATGGAGACAATCTGTTTCTTTTATCGTAGTATTTATTTGAAAATAATTAGGAGGATATGAGAAAACAACACCATTTGTATTTATCATAACATATATGGTAGCCGTTTAATAAAGGTGATACTTGAGTAATCTTGTGGATTAAACTCAAATACCTAAGACAAATTGTCTTCTTGGGAGTAATTTTCGTGTATAGTCCCTCAACTTTGCTCATATTCCACTTTGGTCCCCAAATTTTAGTTTGTAACAAATTGGTCACTTAACTTGCAACTTGCTCGTCGAAAGTCCCTTCACCTACGATAGCAGATTTTTCCGGTTTTCACTCCACGTGGTAAATCCACGTTAGTAAAAAATAAAAAATAAAAATATTGACGTGGAATTTAAATATTTTTTGAATAGTCCCTTAACTTTACTCGATTCTCATTTTGGTCCCCTAACTTTAAATTGTAACCAAATAATCCCCTAATTTTAATTTGTAACTAAATGATCTCTCAACTTTATAATACGTTCAGCGAAGGTCCCTTTTTATCAAATTTGGTTTATTATTCTTTTGTCCACGCGAGAATGCGAACATTAATATTTCTTGTGTGTATGTTGTTGTATGTATATGTGAGAATAACATGAACATATAGAATTTTTTAGTTTTCATCTCATGCAAAAGTAAATGATTTTTATAAATTTCATAAAAAAAGNTATTCTCACGTTGAAAAAAAAATGATAAACCAAATTTGATAAAAAAATGGACCTTCAATGAACGTATTATAAAGTTGAGGGACAATTTAGTTACAAACTAAAATTAGGGGACTTTTTGTCTACAATTTAAAGTTAGAGGACCAAAATGAGAACCGAGTAAAGTTAAGAGACTATTCAAAAAATATTTAAATTCCACGTCAATATTTTTATTTTAAGAGACTATTCAAAAAATATTTAAATTCCACGTCAATATTTATATTTTTTATTTTTTACTGACGTGGCTTTACCACGTGGAGTGAAAACCGGAAAAATCTACTATCGTAGGTGAAGAGACTTTCGACGAGCAAGTTGCAAGTTAATGGACCAATTTGTTACAAACTAAAATTTGGGGACCAAAGTGGAATATAAGCAAAGTTGAGGGACTATACACGGAAATTACTCTCTTCTTGACTACATTTATGCAAGCAATGTATCAAAAATCACAATCCATATGTTTGTAGTTCTTTCCTGTGTTGGTTTAATTAATAGTTATTGAAAAGTCAAGGTTCCATTTGTTTCATTGGAAATAGTTTTAGAATGAAAAATGAGTTAAAAAATATAACACAATTATTTTATTTAATATATGAGTTTGTGAAAGGAAAAAATCAATAACTACTCTTTTATTTAATGGAAAAAAAGTCGCTTCCTCAGTCTCTTATTTGCTAATTTCATTAACTCGAATTTCGCTTTCGATCAATAGATTTTTTTTATAGTCAAAGAAAATAAAAATGGAAAAATTACCTAAATGTTTGATTTTGATGAATCAAAGAATGGATGATGGGAGCAATAAAGGCAACATTAAACAAAAATGGGCGTTTATGAGCCATTGAATGCTCAAATAAATGGGACATGTGATCAGCAAATAATGCATGCATTGGCACTGGAATAAATACCTTCTTAGTTCCTTCATCAAGTCAAGGCCTCTTGTAAGTTTCTGTGGAGCATTGAATGAGAACATCACCCTCAGTCCCCATGTTATGTCCAAAGAAAAATTAAAACCTTATTCATATGGGCATTAAACAAATAACTCATCCAACAAACCAAAAAAACATAAAACTATTCAAAATACATCATATTTATCATTTGAACAGTTTTCTCTAGGGGAGAATTAAATGTCCTAGACGTGTTTTCAGTTGAGGTTTCAGAGTATTATCAGAGAGTATTTATACAAGTAGGAAATACATATGACACTCAACTTGCAATTTATTGTCTTTGGCCAGTGCTCCATGTCATGAAATTAAACTGCAATTTATTTTTTCTTTTTCACCAAGGGATAATATATCTTAAGTATTACATAATTGAGTTTAAAAATGAAAGTAAATTATATAAAAGGTACAAGAGCAAATAAATATCTTCTTAGCAGTCGGATTCGTTTTTCATGGTTCGCAATCAAATCTTCTGTCCTTAAAAATGGAAAAACAAAAGATTGATCCAAACCACTAGAATTGAATCTCCCGGTCCATGTCGTCACTAAGGAGTCTCCTTAGATAATAAAAAAATAATAAATTCGAATAGAAGAATCCAAATGTCAAATTGGTACACAGTTTGAAAAGCTAAATTTGTAAGTTTATAAATCAGAGTGAAATGCATTAATTTTGTTATGAGAGCTGTTAGAGTAAATAATTTGTTCTACAGAAAGGAGAAGATAAACTACGTACTAATATTTATTAGTGACATACTTCCTAACTTGCATTCAAACCATTAGTTTAATAAGGAGTGTAAAAATAAACCTAAAATCCGAAATAAAAAAACACACTCGAGCTGACATAAAAATTTAGATTTATTTTACCTGGATAAATTTTAAATTTAAAAATTTACTCGAAGAGCCTACTTGATTAACATCCAACATATATAAAATTACCCAACCAAAATATGAATTATGTAAATAAATTTACCAAGTGTGTTATAAGATACAAATCATGATATCAAATTATAGAATATGCTATCCTTATTCATTTATAGAATAATGTATTGTTTTTGTCAAAGAAAAATGAAGATTAGAAAGAGAAACGTCACAAGAGCCGACAAAGAAAATACACATAAAATTACATTGTTCGAAGATAAATTTACTATGTTCACAATCATTGCAAAAAGTTTTCAATATTTTTAAGTAAAAAAATCAACCTTAATAGATAACTGCGCATATGCATACGCACAAATTTTCGAACATATATATGACAGATTTAGAGCCCATAAAATAGAGAAATTATATATGTAACACTAAAAAAGACTACGCCCTCAAACCCACCGTCTTGAGAGAGATGAATGGTGTTGCCTATATGACCTCCCAGTCAACTCTCTGAGAGCTGAATCAGCCACAACAAAAATTTGATAATCAGTCTCCAATAAATATTTTGATAAGTATAAAATTAATTAAAAACTAGAGTTTAAAAAAATTATTCAAAAACTTTATATTGTTTCTTTTACTTTGAAAATATCATATGAAAAATGTCAGGTGATTTTTTTATTTATAAAATCATCCTATCTGTACCACTTTTGCCCCTACATTATATAGCAGATGACATGCATATCAAAGTTACTTTAAAAATTCGATCTGATTGCAGTTGGAAACCTAAGCCTGCTATAATTTTTTTATATCATTCATTCATATTTTATGCATAGTTGTCTGTCACTACATTGACAAAAGAACTTTGTCCTTTAAATGGATAGTTTGAACAAATTTTCTACTCACACTGAGAAAAAAAAGAGCATAAATTGGGAACCCCAAACTGATGGATCGTTCTGCAAGCTGCAAGTAGAACACATTGACTCCATAGTTCTTTGGATGCCAATTAACAATGAGGAAAAAAAACTTTGATTTGCGTTGACGAATGTTGTGAGACACGGCTGCAAATTAATTTCATAGATTCTGCAATCCTTTGCACCATATCTCTCATATCACAAGAACTTGTCCCCTCCCTTTTTGTTAATTTGTTTCCTTCTTTTTATTTATTTATTTATTTCCGCCCTGCAAAACAAGAGGAGTAAATATATATATGCGTAGTGGCGTAGACCATTAGTAGATCTAAAACTTCCTTTTCATATGAATTGGAAGAGAAAATAAAGAAATGAGAGAAGATATATGCAGACAAGATCTCTTGTAGGAGAAGATGTTGGGCATGTGAATTCTTATCATCCCTTTTATGCAGCGAGATATATGAAAAGAATGCAATCAAGTTGGGTTGCCTTTTAGTCATCAGATATGACTTGCATCCTGGAAAGATGCATGCCCTCTAATTTCTTTAACATGCAACACTTTTGTTTTTTTTTTCTTCTGATTTCTTTTTTGGTATAGAAAAAAAAATATTATTTACAGAGAAATTGGCAGGGGATAGTGCTAGCTATTAAAGATCCCCCAAAAAAATTCACATGCAAAAGGACTAATTTTACCCTTTATAACTAGAGTTTCCAATGCCATTTGCAGCTTGTTTAAATAGTTGTGACTGGATTAATAATGAAAAACTAATAGTGAGCTAAATTCTGATAAAAAAGATATCATAAGATCAAATATTGAAAGTGTATTGTTGAGAAACAAAAATATCTTTAACCCCCTCATAAAAAAATAGTTCAATGCTAAGTGAACTTGTTACAAAGGATTACATCCAAAAATATTATTGCATGTGAGCTTCCCTGTAAGTTGATTTATATGTCAATTTTTTTTCTTCAGTGCACGAATGGAGCGAATTATGCTTAAACTGAATGCATGATAAAGAAAAAAAAAATTGAAAATAGACATGACAATTAATTTCCATATATTATGAAGAATCAGCCATCCTCATATATTCTTGAAAAAGATGTCAATATTCACCAATATGAATCATGCATGTCATGTAATTTGTTAGAAATATTATGAGTAGTTGAGTATAATGGTAAAGAAAAAGATATTAGTCAAAGGTATAGCAAATGACAGGTTGTGGAAAATAATGCTTTAGAATTTGAAACTTGATCTAGGATCACTCACCATGATTCAAGCCTGTCATATTTGTAGCATCATATTGCATCAAGATGGTGTCCAATAATCACTACAAAAATATTTCACCTTCTAGTGCTTAACAGCATATATCAATTGCCTTTGCATGCACGACGTTATCTCTTCCTTTAGCAAGTAATTTGACTGGGAAACCATTTCCTATCAAACAAGCCAAGATGGAGACCATCTGACCACTCATTAGTCAGGTAGACAGATTCCAGCACCAAGTTTGGTCTGGTCATGATTCCTTTCTGTGTGCAATAATATTGCACATATCTGCTAGTGAATGGCAACAAATTGTTTTTCAAAAAGATGCACACACTTTTTTTTTATCAACAGAAATTTGTTGGCACCAACTTATAAGGTTTTGGAGGCAAGCTTGCCAGCCTCAATTGTGAAGTCAGAACGTATCATGTAAATTTAAAGGTACTTTTAATTGTTGTAAATATAACTAAGCATTGTACAACCAATTATTGTGTTTCTCATCAATTATTGCTCGCTTGATGTACATATATATGCAGACATTGTATGTACCATGATCAAATAGTTTGCAATTTTTTCTTGTTTGTCGTTAAAGCCTAAACATGACATCTCTTGGCACTATTACAATTTAATTTGTTTCAATATATGGAAAACAATATACCTGGTTCAACTAGTTAACACCATGTTAAATCTGATAAGATAAATTATGACATTAATCTCGAAAGTGCTATTATCATGAGAGATTTATTTGAACTCTTTCACTTTGAACTCAACTATTCAAAGTCCAATACTACTGCTGCATTAACAATATTTAGTTTTTCACAATGAAGTCACACATAAGCTTATTATTTTTGTTTGCTGTCTATTACATATTATAAGAATATTGGATATTAGCGAAAAAAGAATTGACACCAAATTGCAGTTATTCCGTCACTAATTTAAACTACACCGAAATAATAACGGATTCTCAATGGAATGATTCCATCGTTAATATATTGTTGCTAATAACGATGAAATAATTCCATCGCTAGGTCTTCCATAAATCATCACTCTATTGAAGTAAAATTATTGTTAAGCTATCATTGTTTTAAAATTTTATAAATAAAAAAGCATCCACAATTTATCAATATCTCATCGTCGGGTCGTCATAAAATTGTTTTGCATGTCGTCAGTAAACTGTTGCTATTGCATCATTGATTTGTCATTAAGTATTGAATAATATCATCGTTATGCCATTGCCAATCTGACATTAATTCACCACTTGTTATTGAACTACTCTCTTTTAGTATTTATAGTTGTTGTTAAATAAAAAAATATTTATTTAGTAAATAAACCTATATTTATGGTACATATTAGGATCATATCCATGCATTCATATTATTCACCAAGAGTTTACCAGACATACATAAATAGTAAAACTTAAAAGTTGATGCAAACATTCATAATACAATACAAGTTTCAAAGTTAAAAAAAAAAAATCACAATGCAACAAAATTTATGTTTCAAAGCCTAAACATGACATCTCTTGGCACTATTACAATTTAATTTGTTTCAATATATGGAAAACAATATACCTGGTTCAACTAGTTAACACCATGTTAAATCTGATAAGATAAATTATGACATTAATCTCGAAAGTGCTATTATCATGAGAGATTTATTTGAACTCTTTCACTTTGAACTCAACTATTCAAAGTCCAATACTACTGCTGCATTAACAATATTTAGTTTTTCACAATGAAGTCACACATAAGCTTATTATTTTTGTTTGCTGTCTATTACATATTATAAGAATATTGGATATTAGCGAAAAAAGAATTGACACCAAATTGCAGTTATTCCGTCACTAATTTAAACTACACCGAAATAATAACGGATTCTCAATGGAATGATTCCATCGTTAATATATTGTTGCTAATAACGATGAAATAATTCCATCGCTAGGTCTTCCATAAATCATCACTCTATTGAAGTAAAATTATTGTTAAGCTATCATTGTTTTAAAATTTTATAAATAAAAAAGCATCCACAATTTATCAATATCTCATCGTCGGGTCGTCATAAAATTGTTTTGCATGTCGTCAGTAAACTGTTGCTATTGCATCATTGATTTGTCATTAAGTATTGAATAATATCATCGTTATGCCATTGCCAATCTGACATTAATTCACCACTTGTTATTGAACTACTCTCTTTTAGTATTTATAGTTGTTGTTAAATAAAAAAATATTTATTTAGTAAATAAACCTATATTTATGGTACATATTAGGATCATATCCATGCATTCATATTATTCACCAAGAGTTTACCAGACATACATAAATAGTAAAACTTAAAAGTTGATGCAAACATTCATAATACAATACAAGTTTCAAAGT
>LTAE01005552.1:0-11235 GCA_001647135.1 Pontederia paniculata
CTTGAAGAAGGAGTTCAGTGATCTCCGGAGATCTCGAGTGCGAGAAGACCGGAGCGAGGACGTAGGCCGGGAGTTCGGCCGAACCTCGTCAACAAACCTTGTGTTTGTGCCTGTTTGTTTTTCTCTCTCACTCCTCTATCTACTTGTTCACATTTACATGTATATGCTTCCGTTAATATAACTCATCGAACACAATAAAATCAGAAAAAGTTTTATACACCAATTCACCCTCCCCCCTCTTGGTGCCATTCCGATCCTACAATAAAATGTTCCAGCATGAAGGACACAAAAAGAAAAGAACATACAAAGTAACTTGGGATGGCAATTAGGACAACGCCAACTCAAGTGGTGAGGAGAATGAAAGTGAAGGAAAATCCCTCCTGGCCTACATTGTTGAAGGACAAAGCATCTGCCAAACATTTACCTTAGAACTTCAAGCATTTGTGTCTGAACTTCTAGACCTCGAGGTAAAACTTGTCCTTGGTAAATACTTTTAACATTAGGCTATGAGAGAAACGTATAACGCAAAGCAAGAAATAATTTGTTACCAAAGTATTCAAAATGAGAACACTATTCTTAGAGTTCAAACAAAGATTCATGTTGAGTGCATTAATGCATGCATAATCTTATATATATATATATATAATATCATTTTTAATTTTTTCATTAATATATATATATATATACATCTTTATTATGTTATTTTATTTTATTTATTCTGAGTCATAAAAATATCGAAGTTGATTTTAATGTGTAAGAGGCACATGAATGAAGATATGAAGAATTAAAAAAAATGCACTCAATTTGGAGTTAAAATGAGGTAATAATAAAAATTTCATCCTGTAAGAGGTTATTATAGCACATGATAAACCATATCACATTTGTGACAAACCAAAAATGTGCATTTTGCCCATTTCATAACATGTAACATCATTCGCAAGGCCAAGGAGAGTACTACTTGATTATCACGATCGTGACACAATTTCATGCCTATGACATAAAAATGGCGAATTTTCAAACTTTCAGTCATGGCCGTGAAACTGCTTTTACGAGTCGTGACAACTTTAAAATAAATTTTTAAGTTTGAGTGACGATTGTGGAATCCCTGTCACAGGTCATGAAAAAGTAGATTCGTGAAGAAACTTGACTAGAACTTAATACTATTAAAATTTATCTTGTGCTGAAACAAAACTATGAAATAAGCTAATTTTGGCTGAAAACTTATCAACTTAGGTGATACAATTACAAAACTGCTAGGACTCCTATTATGACTAGGGAAGCCCTCAATTCGTTTTTTTCTTTTGGTATCATGTAAGTCTTTTAGGACATATCTTTACTACACAACATGTTCATCTATGCTCAAATAAGCTCGTCTTCAATGTCAAAGAAGCAACAAAAATTCAATCAACAATCAAAGCCAAAGATCAAGGACAAAACAAAACTTGTTAAGCATGGAGTCCAACATGAGACAAGAGAAAATCAAAACACAAGCAAGATACCTCAACAAGATCTCTCGATGGACCCACTAGGCATGCTTACAAATATGATGGTTGTGATGTTGACAAGGTTCTCCCAACATCGGTCAATTCTCATTGTTCCTAGAGGGTTAATCAAATTAAATTTATGTTTGCTTGACAACAAAAACAAAAGTTGCTCTATATTACATGTGAGGGGGCAACATCCAATGTTGCAGCCTCTTAGGGACCATATGGTGTGCGTTAAATAAAAAAAGTAAATTCTAATGCTTTAACATGAAAAAAATGTTAATGGTGATGCACTCACTAGCCTATCTATATTAATCTCTTTGTTGCATGTTTCTATCTAAAATATTTCAATATATACATGAGATAAATCTATTATAGGTAATAAAGTAACTAAAAATAAGATAGAACACTCTCAAGGTCCATTTGGATAAGCCTAGAAGAGATCACTCGAAGTTGTGCATCTGTCACAACTGGGAAATTATCGCATGTCACAACCCCGCTTGTGACAACACTTGTGATGAGGTTGTGATGAACCTAGAAATTGATTTAGCATTTTTTATTTAACCGAGAAAGAGTTACTTGTGGAATGCTTGATCTTTCTCAAGTTAGTTCAACGAAAGTTGGCTAATTTTATCCTTTATCGATTTCGAAAGACTTACATATTTTTTATATTTTATCGAAGTTGTTTCTCTTCACTCGGGTCAAATCTTGACCAGAATCACCCGAGGTTGTGCAACTGAGGAATCTTTCACAACTATTGAGAAATAATATTTTCTTGAATTCCCATCGATTTACTGATTCTCTTCATTCGGGTCAAACCCGAGGTTGTGTAACCGAAAAATTAGTCACACCTGTTGAGAATTGGAAATGTTTGAAGTAGTCATATACCTAAGTCTGTGTTTGTCCTTCTTTAACTGGATCAAGCCTTGACCGGATCGTCCAAGGTCGTGTAACCGAGGAATCTGTCATGACTGTAGAAGAACAATTCAGTTGTGACTGACGAGTGTGACTATTCTCTATTCTATATGTCTCACGCCAAGAAGGTCAATGGTGTGCATTTTCAGGAAGGATTAGTAGCTATCAATAGTCTTTGTAGCAACTCTTTGATTGGGATTACCCTTCACCGGGATCGCCCAAGGTCGTGTGAGCGGGGAATCTGTCATGACGAGGAGTGTTCGCTAGTGATGATTGATTGTGACAATCCATATGTTGAGTTTGGTATCAACCTAAGTGTTTGTCCATCCTCACCTAGACCAAGCCTTGGCGAGATCGTCTGGGTTGCGTGCAGAGGAATCTGGCGTAACAAGGGGACACATGCCAGCTTGTGACGATGGGTTGTGATGACTTAACATATTGATTTGAACGTATTGTTTTTATACGATTTCAAGGGATATTCCTGTGATGACAATGGATCTTTCCCCTGGATAACTTCCTCGATCAATCTAAGACTTAGAACAGTGAGTTCTTGGATAGAATTAGCGAGTAGTGGAATGCTGCATGGTTTTATTTTTTGAACTCTTTATAGAATCGATTCATTCGTTTTTAATGTTTAACAACTGCAGACGAGCTTGGGATGGAACTTTACCTTGGAAACGCTTTTATCATTGATATTTCCTCTGTTTATTTTCTCGCATTTAAAAATCCAAAAACAAACCCAACCAACAACATTTTCTCCCTAGTCTAGTGCATTTGAGTTAGGAATCTTCTTGGAAACCTAGTTGACCAGTCTTGTGGATCGACCCCAAAGTACTACAACTACCCATGCGCTTGCGAAAGCAATAGTTGTGTAATTTGGTGTTTTATAAATTTTAAAAACTTGCTTTTGTAGTGAACAATCAGGTGTCATTACAACTGTTACAACATATGTCATAGCCGGATCTTTTCTTTTACAACCTGACCTGTTACACGAAGCATATCAAATTTTTGGCGCCGTTGCCGAGGACTGGTGTCCAACTAATTCTAGGAACTCTTCGCTCGATTAAACTAGACTTTCCACGACCATTATTTATATCATCATTTGTCTTTTTCTTTTCTTTTCTTTTCTTTTTATTTTCTTTTCTTTTTCTTTATTGATATGTTGATTGTTGCATGCGCAAAACTCTTAGACCTTAAGAACTAGTTCCGATCGATCCTAAGATTTAAAGGACCTTTAGTAAAAGAAGGCGACAACAAAGACACATTCGATCTAGGATGCTAGAGCCTATACTCGACATAGATCTGATTACTAAAAATCTGGATCCAATGGTGGACCAAAACGCCGCTAATGCTGCGAATAGTAGGCCTTTAAATGAATTCACTGCTCTTGGTAACATTGACTTATCTCCTAGTATTGCGAATCCTAAAACTGCAAATCCTGATTTTGCACTGAATCTTACCCTTGTCACGGTTGTTCAAAGAAATCAATTTGCTGGATTAGCTAATGAATATCCTACTACTCATATACAAACTTTTCTTAAGATTATGAATACTTTTAAGATTAACGGTGTTACTAATGATGCCGCAAGCCTACGTTCGTTTTCATTTTCTTTGAGAGACAGGGTTGAAGCATGGTTGAGATCAAAAGAAGCCAATTCTATTGCCACCAGGGACCAACTGTTGATACAATTCATGGACGATTTTTTTCCACCGGGCAAAACTATTCACTTGAGGAACCATATCACAAGCTTCTACCAGAAGAACAACGAGTCATTCTATGAGGCATGAGAGCGCTTCAAAGCTCTGTTGAGGAGTTGTCCTCATCACGGCTTCGCGAAGTGGATGCTAGCACAGATGTTCTATATAGACTCTTATACCAAAATAGATTGTCTCTTGATGCACCCGCTGAAAGTTCTTTTGGCAACAAGAGTGTCAATGATGCCTACAAGATTATTATTTATATGGCCCGGAACAACCATGGCACTGCTCAAGACTGAAACAATGGCGAAGAAGTTCAAGCATGTTCCAGCACTGGAGGCTGGGACCAGATCACACACAAGGTAGAGGATGCCATAAATAAAGCATTTGAGAAAATCACCCTCAACACTGGTCACCATCAGGCGTCACAAGTTGCTTGTGTCGGCACTGGTGACATGAGGTGTGACAATTGCGGCGGTTCCGACCATGTTGCTACTGGATGTCAAATCTCTTCCTTTCAACCATCACAACCATACTATGTCCAAGATGATGAAGAAAACAACTAAATGTCGTTATACCTTTCGGTTAGCAAAATTAGAAGAGGACACAGAACAACCCTCATTCCCAAACCTATAACCATGGTTGGCGAAATCACCCAAATTTTTCCTATCGAAACAACCATTATCAGCAACCCCCAGCTCAGTAGTCCAATTTTAGACCGAACAACAAATTCCGGAAACCCAATTCAAATCATTACCTGCTCCAAACCCACCTGCCCTACAAAATCCAAATGCCAACAACCAACTTGCACTACCCTATCCTAAGTCTAACCTCGAACTGATGATGTAGAATTTGATGCAACAACAGGCCTCTCTGATGAGCTTTCAGCAACAACAAAGTCAAACACTTCAGCAACACAATGAGACCATGCAACAACTATTCTCCAAGATTGAGGGCTTGTCCATGCATAACAAAATGTTGGAGACCTGGATTGCCCAGCAAACTGAGTCCTCAACAAGAAGGCTTGGTATCTTTCCAAGTCAACCTGAAACAAACCGTAAGGAGCAGCGAAAGGTTGTTGTTCTTCAAAGTGGCAAGGAGTTTGAGTCAAGAGGACCGGTTCAATCGAGCCACTTTCCATCCTCTTCAGCACTTGATGTCAATCCTAATGAAGAAGAGGATATTGAAGAAATACCTACTGCGGAATTTCCACCAAATCAAGATGATCATCACCACCTTACGTCACAACCGGTATCACAACCATCATCTCCACTCGTTGGTGATACCACTTGTAACGATGCTACACCAAAAGTTCAACCCATGGTGACCATCATAGTTGATTACCAGCCTATAGTACCTTTCCCTTAGCGCTTGGCGAAGGCTTAGAAGGATCAATAATTCACAAAGTTCCTTGAAGTTCTCAAAAAGCTTCATGTGAACATTTCTTTTGTAGAGATGATCCAACAGATGCTGATGGACGCGAAGTTCCTGAAAGATATCCTTTCGAAGAAGAGAAGGATTGATGTTCACGAGACGATTGCCTTAGCTGAAGGAGCAAGCACCGCCATTCTGAATCGACTTCCACCAAAGTTGAAGGACCCCGTGAGTTTCTCCATTCCCTGCGAAATCGGATGCTTGAAGGTCAACCGAATAGTATGTGATATCTAAGAAGCTAAACTCCTGGGAGATAAAGCCTACAAGCATGATTCTACAATTGACTGATCAATCAGTCAAACGTCCCCAGGGTATCCTTGAAAGCGTCGAAAAGTTCTATATTCTCGCCGACTTTGTTGTCCTAGACATGGATGAAGACAACATCACACCACTGATCCTAGGTCATCCATTCCCTGCTACCGCCGGGGCGGTAATCGATGTGAAGAATGGAAAGTTATCTTTCAATATCGGCAGGACAAATCGAGTTCAATCTGAATAAGGTGTTGAAATGTCATGATTTTGAACGAGACGCTGATTTCTCTGCTGAAGTTGTTCAAGAGACAGTTGAAGAAATTTTAGACGTAATTCATTAGACTGATCCTCTGCTGAATTGTTTACTTAATCATGAAGAAGACGAATCCCAAGATCCAGACATTAAAGCGTACAAGAAGATTTTGAATGACAAGGAGGATTCTAAGGAATTTAAAGTTAAAAAGTTGTTACCAGTGGTATCAACCACCATTACCAGCAGCATTACCACCTGCATTACAATCTACCCGTGACGACAGAAGATAGCCAAAGGTAGATTTGTAGGTACTTCCTTCAACCTTGAGGTATGAATTCCTAGGCCCTGAGTATCCAGTCATTGTTAGTTCTGCTCTAGATCATGATCAAACACGCCAATTATTTGATGTTCTCAGGTCCCATAAGAAAGCTATTGGATACTCCCTGAATGACATTGGGGGTATTAATCCTGCTATCTATATGCACAAAAGTCCCATGGAGGAAGCCTCTAAACCTTCCATCAAAGATCAAAGGCGGCTGAATCCTAACATGAAAGATGTAGTCAAATATGAAGTTCTTAAATTGCTAGATGCAGGAGTCATTTATCCCATTTCTGATAGTAACTAGGTTAGTGTTGTTCAAGTTGCCCCTAAAAATTAAAGCACATAAGTTCTCGTCTGGAAAGTTGTCACAAATGGGTCGTGATAGCGCTTGTGACACCGCTTGTGATAGTGCTGGTGGTGGTGGTTGTAATAGCAGTTGTGACGCTGGTTGTGACAACGCACCTGGTTGAAAATAAACTGGGACAAATGGTCAACAACAAGATCTTCATAACCACTTTTGTCCCTAATCTTCAAGTCAAACTCCTGGATAAGTAGGATCCATCTAATAAGTCATGGCTTTGCTTCTTTCTTCATCAACAAGTGTCGGACAACTTGATGATCGACGTAGATGGTAACTTTGGAGCCTCGTAAATATTGCCAGAACTTGTCGATGGCGAACACTACGGCGAGTAGTTCTTTCTCGATAGTGTTGTCGTTCATCTGAGCCCGATCTAGGGTATGACTATCATAATAAATCACATGATGAGTTTTATCAACCTTTTGCCCCAGAACAGCTCCTACTGCAAAGTCACTTGCATTCCACATGATCTCAAAAGGAAGAGACCAATCAGGTGCTTTGATAGTCGGTGCAGTTGTAAGGGCAATCTTTATTTTCTATTTATTTTCTCGAAAGCTTCTAGGAATGATTGATCAAAATGAAACTCCACATCTTTCTGCAGTAATTGAGTTAGTGGTTTTGCAATGTTGCTAAAATCCTTTATTAACCTGCATTAGAAACTCGCATGTCCAAGGAAAGATCTCACTCCCTTGACGTTTATAGGTGGAGGAAGCTTCTTAATGATCTCCACCTTTGTTCTGTCGACTTCGATCCCATTCTTGGAGATAATGTGGCCGAGAACCACACCTTCATGTACCATGAAATGACACTTCTCCGAATTCAATACTAGATCCACCTATTCACATCTCCGCAAAATTGTCTCAAGATTTGTTATACAAGATGCAAAGTAGGATCCATAGACCAAGAAGTCACCCATGAATACCTCCATAATATTTTCAATAAAATTTGAGAAAATAGACATCATAGCACGTTGAAATGTGGTCGGTGCATTGCACAAGCCAAATGACATCCTTTGATAGGCAAAGGTTCCATATAGACAGGTGAATGTGGTTTTTTCTTGGTCATCAAGGTGAATGGGAATATACAAAAATCTTGAAAAGCCATCTAAATAACAGAAATAATCATGCATGGCTAATCTTTCTAGCATCTGATCTATAAATGGCAGTGGAAAGTGATCTTTCCGAGTTGCTTTGTTCAACCTTTGGAAGTCAATACACATCTTCCAGCTTGTAATAGTCCTAGAGGGGGTCAATTCTCGTTTTCATTAGACACCACAATGATGCCTTATGTGATGGTTAGCATGCGGATTTGGAAGAAAATTCCAAAAACAAATTCTAAAAAACCATCAAAACTTGCATGTCAACACATGTTTAGAAGGGTGCAAGCAAGATCGATCAGAAAAATGGCGGACATGTCCGAAAAAAAAAAATTCACCCCCAACCCCCAAGGGTGTGATGGTTAGCATGCGGAGTTGGACAAAAAATCCCATTAAGGAGCTTAACCTAGACATGAAGACTGCGGGATAAGAAAGGATGTTGCAACTCGCCGAGCTAGAAGAATTGCACCTTGATGCATATGAGAACTCACAAATTTACAAAGAGTGCACCAAGGCTTGGCATGATAAGAAGATTCTGAAGAAGCAATCCAAAAAAGGAGATCAAGTACTCCTATTCAACTCCCGATTCAAATTATTCCCGGGAAAGCTTAAGACCCGATGGTTGGGTCCATTCATGGTCAAACAAGGTATTTAGCTATGGAGTTCTAGAGCTTGCCACTGCCCATGGGAGAACGTTCATAGTTAACGGGCACAAGGTTAAGCTATGTCATGAAGGAGAAGACAAAGAAAATATATCACTTGTGGAACATCACAACCTAGCGGATCCGCTTGTGATACAACCTGATTGAGATCGAGACTTCAACAAAGTCCAGCCAAGGACTATAACTAGGGCGCTAATTGGGAGGCAACCTAGGATTTCATTTTATCTTTTTCCTTTTTATTTTTCAGGTCTTAGGATTGGCGGCATAAATATGAGATGTTACTCACGAAAGCCAACAAGATGTAATGCATAGCAACCCATAAGCTTGCGGCGGTAGGTCAATTTTGTACTAATATAACTTTTTCGAGTCTGTGTTTTATACATGTCACAAGTCAGTCAGGGACCGGTAGTGATGCACCACTCGTGATGAGTCTGATTGTGGATTGAGTGAGTTCAGAATCCGATATTCAAACACTTGTGCCAAAAGACAAGCTTGTGGTTGCGTGCTCATGGAGTCAATTCATCCAGTCGTTAAAACCCCACTCAATCACGAATTCGCAATCTTCTCGGGGCTCAACGACGTTCAAATTCAAACTGGTTTCACATCCGCCTACAGTCTCCATCATCACAATCATCGCGTCCGCACAGAGATCGATGAAATAAATGGCTCTTTTCTCACCATCATCACTGCCTTCCATCACAACCACCATTATCACCACCGTTCATTCCAACTGCCATCGCCTATATAAACACCCCATGCAAAACTCTAAACCCACCTTACCTTGCCGCCTAAACCCTCCTTCTGAACTTTCGCCTCCCTGAGCACTTGCTCTTTGTTCTGCCGTGAAAAGAGCCACAATTTCTTTCTCTGAGCATTCTCCACTTGTTCTTTCCTGACAAGATGGTGTCCACACATAGCCAGAAGAAGAAACATGGGATGGATAACAAGCAGAAGAAAATCATGAAGAAGGTCGTCTCTCATCCCAGCACCAACAAACCTCATACCATCGACTAGACGAAAGAAGAAATTGAGGAAGATAACATCTCCCTCATCTTGCAAGCGGAAAAGACCCGGAAGCCTCAAGAGAAGGGCGAGTCATCACAACCGATACCGCCCAACACCGAGCCGCCGTAGGTAATGGCCACATCTGCTGAAATTCTGTCGGCGACAACAACACCAGAGGCAGAGAAGACAAAGGAGATCCCATCGCCTCGGCTCCCTGTCCCCTCCTATGATCTTAACTCATCACCACTAGAGGAGGAGACGAAGGAAACCTCTCTAAAGGCTGGATTCCAGATGCCCCTAGAGTTGCCACAACCATCGCCTCCACCCTCTCCGACACGTCCACCTCCATCTCACGTGTTTTCACACGTACCTTCATCACATAGACCACCACCATCACCATTAGCCCTTGCCCTCTCACCACCAATCCGTTCCACTAGACCGTCACCTACCCCCACTTCACTAGTACCATATCCACCCTGACAGCCATCACAACCTTCACCACCGTTATAGCAAACACCGCTACCATCACCACCCTTGGAGCAAACACTGCCATCATCACCACCCTCATCAATCTACACCCCTGTAACCACCTCTTCCGACTCTACTCTTCCATCAATGCATACTCTGGAGGACGAAAGGAAAGCCCCTCCTTCTACCACTGTTGCTCCACCCAGCCAAGTCGTGCTCCTCAGCGCCAAGCACGAGCAGCACTTCCTAAAGATTAAGGACTTGGACTTCCAAGCTACCCATTATCTCCACGACATGACACTATTCGAGCTGGGTATTCTGGAAGATGTGGAGTACTGCACCAGGGTTCAATCAAGTCTTTACCCCAAATAGAAGAATTATTCTAGCCAAGATAACATCAGAAGAATAACAAAATACAACTAAATCGTCAACTAGAAAACAAGAAAAAAAGGCTAATACTAATTCCTTCATACAACAAAACTTCGTCGTTTCTTGGTCTTCGTTGCAAACGAAGTTCTTTTACACTCTAGGGTTTTCCAAGGGTTACCTCACAATGCATGGGAACCCTTTGACCAAATCTGCTTCTCGATAGATGGTGATGATAAAATTCCACTAACAACTCACACAACCCTCAGAAATATCTCTAAATCAAATCCCTAGAGCCTCAGATCAAATAGAAATCCTTTTGGCCATCAAATCAATATCCAATTCGCAATCAATTAAAATTTTGTACCTTCATCACGGCCCGTGACAGGTGGTCACAGCCCATGATGTCTGGTCATGGCTCATAACTTGGACGCCAATTATATTTGCAGTTGGACTTCTACTTCTCTCACGGCCCGTAATAGTCCTCACGGCTCGTAACGTTGAACTTTCCAACTCAAGCCGCTTCGATCGACGCTGTAATATGGAGTGACGCTCCGTGATATAGGTCTTCTGATGCGAAAAAATGCTGACAATGCAAATTGAAATGCTAGCAAGTGCACTAGTCGAACAAGTAATAAAGTGTAAGAGTAGAGTTGTCGATCCCACGAGGAATTATATAACTACCTAACCAGAATTCTGGGGTAATAGGAGATAACATTGATTTCAGGATGGGTATTTCAGAAAACTAATATGTAAATATAAGTAAATAATAATAATAATAATAATAATATAGGGATGATAACTAGGGGCTGAATAGTACTAACTCAATATGGATACTTCAGAATCTTGTACAACAATCAAATATGAGATGAAACTTAATATTGAATCTTCAGATGGTTAGGCAAACCTAAAGATATGAATT
>LTAE01005552.1:11268-28124 GCA_001647135.1 Pontederia paniculata
TAATCTTCGTTCTCTGGCTTTCTTCTCCTCTGCTGCACCCTAGCCTCCTCCTTAGATCTCTGGATAAAATAAAATTCGTCCTCCAATTCTCCAGGATTCGCTAGGATAACCTCTCAGGTTGCAAACGAAATCCTTTTATACCTAGGGTTTCTTAGGGTTAAATCAACATTACATATGAACCCTTGGATCAAATCTGCTTCTCGATCAACGGTGATGATAAAAGTCCAATAAAACTTGTGCAAATCCTCAAAAATATGATAGAATCTGATCTTCAAAGTCCTCAATCAAATCCCAAACTTCATGGTCGTCAAATCATATCAAAATCTCGAATAAATGAATCTGCGGAACTTCATCACGGCCCGTGATAGGATGTCACGGCCCGTAAATGAAGATTACTGAATTATTCCTCAATTCGTCATGGCCCGTAACTCGGGCTCTGGGCAGCTCGGCATCTCGGTTTCTCCCAACTTATGGCCCGTAATTGTATATCACGGCTCGTAACAATTTTGGACTTCGCATCCGCTGCTTCTGTTGACGTCGTGATAACAGGTAACGCTCTGTGAGTTACTCCTTCACGGCCCGTAACATGTTATAACGGCCCATGATGGTCTGGAGTTTTGGTTGCAGTGCTTAGGCAGGCGCCGTGATATGCGCGTTGCGGTCGTCATGTGCAATATAACGGCCTGTGACCATCTGTCATGGCCCGTAATAGTTGAGTTGGAATCTTGCTTTCTACACCCACGGCTCACGCTGCTGCTAACACTGATGCATCACGGCCCGTAACATGTTGTCACGGCCCCTGACGATCTGTGATGATGCTCCTTTGCGGTTTTGAGATAGATTTTGATGCTTCTTCCGCCTATCCATGTGATTTCCTACAAAATTACAACAAACAAGAGTAGATTTTAGACTTGGAAGAATATAATCAAATAAATAGAAAATAGATGCATGCAATATTAAAATGACTTAGAATAATACCTAATAGAAACCCTAAAATATGTTGTAAAATGCATGCATCATCTTCACAACCCGTAATAATATGTTATGCCCTGTTACGAATCTATTGGTCGACATAGTTGTTCTCGGCAAAGGTCATGATATGCTTTTCGTGGTTGTGATCTCCACCATTACGACCCATAATATCTTATCATGGCCTGTAATGATTTGAAGTTGAAGTTGCAGCATGTCGGCAGAAGTCGTGATATCATCGTTGTGATCGTGACATCCTCCATTATGGACGGCAACCTTTTATCATGGCCCGTAATATTCTATGTTGACGTAGTGGTGCTTTCGGAAAAAGTCATGATATGCCTGTAACGACCGGTGAAGACTAACTTTGATCACCTCTTGTTGCATCACAGCCCGTAATAATCTATCATGGCCCATGATGGTTGCTGAAAGTTGATTTTCTCTTGAACTAGTCCCTTTCTAGTGTCGGATCCATCAGCCCTCACCAAGTGATTTCCTGCAAAATAACACCAAACAAGAGTAGATTTTGTACTTGAACATATATAAACAAATAAAGATGGAAATAGATGCATGCTATGTTAAAATGACTCAAAATCATGCCTAATGCAAGCCTAAAACATGTTGTAACATGCATGCATCAAACTCCCCCCAAGCTTGGATGTTTGCTTATCCTCAAGCAATATTCAGAGCAAAACTCAGAAAATAAGAATGGGTTTCAATCATTGGTTCCACCCTATAGAATTACTACTATTCGTTTGCCTTCATTTATGCACTCATCATCAGAACTTCTTTCCACTTTCTGAATAATCCCAGCCTCACAGATTGTTGATACTTAAACAATTTAAACTCTTTCCAATTCATGCCTACATGCACCAATGATTATTATATCAAATAAGAACTTCAATACTAAAGACACAAGTATGTATTGAGCCTAGTACGATAACTTACTTTTCATCTTTTTTATTTCTCACTCATTTTTTCTCGAATTCTAGCCTTCACGTAGGATTACACAAGGAGGTTCATGTAGCGGGCTTTCGATTGAAAACTCCCAGACCAGATGACCTTAGGGCAACAGGTGATGAAGCACCCCTCGAGCTTACTTGCCCGAACTCTCCCATGTTTTGAGTTAAGGTTCAAATCACAACAGTGAATTGGTTGTTAGTGTGCTTCTCCATATTGCCAAGGGGTCTATGTAGCGGGCTTTCGTTCGATGGATCCGGTGGATCCCAGACCAGATGGCCTTAGGTCACTAGGCAAGAACCTTTACGTATCTAATAACCCGAACCCTCCAATGTTTCGGATAACACACGTCACAGCCTCCTCAACTACTTAAACATAAAAGTTTTCAAATATATATATATATATATATATATAACTTATTTTCTGTAATAAGCTCAACATACACTTAATGGTTTAGTAGGGAAGTAATTATTATCCACAATACAGAGGACATGGAGAACATAAGATTTTATTATCCACAATATAAACAGAAATTGTAGTCTAAGTATCTAAGATTTTATTTAGCAAAAATTTACAATGCATCTTTTCCCAAAGTTCAGGTGATAAGAGATAAACTTAAGGCATTAAATTTTTTCTATCTACAAGATGTCTATGAATATTACTCCTAGAAAATAAACACTTCAATACATGAGACAATTTTATATTTTTGGGTTTTTAATTTTTTCAATTTTCACTAATATGACAACCATGCAATACAATGTGATAACAATGCTATAAGCAAATATGCAGTACATAAAGCAAATATGCAAAACATAAAGCAAATATGCATGAGAATGCAACTCTCTCAAGCTTAAACCTAACATCATCCTCAGTGTTTAGGCCCAACCGAAGGGAGGGTACAACATGCATGAAGGCAGAGACTCAAAATTTAAAAGGTACAAGAAGAACAAAGACGACTTAGTCTACGCCTGAGGTGGTGGTGGTGGTGGCTGATGAGGAGGGTAGAAAAGCAGTGCTCCATAGTGCCCCTGGTCGACGTGATAATCATGCATGTGTCATACCATATTCTTTGTCCTCTCCTGACGATCGTGAATGTCCCTAATATCTCCCTGCATAGAATCAGAATAGCATGCATAGCAAAAAAGTCATAAGTGATAGGGACATTCAACGGGTCCACATCCATATATGAAGGCTGCTCCTGCTATGGAGGCTTTGGAGCTGAGGTGGAACCATCGGTGGCTGCCTAGGAGCACCAGAAGGTAGGATGATCCAGTTGGCTTCATTAGAAAGGTCAAACCTTCCCGTCTCAGAACAAGGCAGGTATAAATCTGAATCCTTGAAGTAGAAAATTGTTTACCCTGGTGAGGACATCCAAGCTTCATAGCTTGGATAATACGCATGTCCAGAAAAGAAGTGTCCTCCACCGAGACAAGATCTTCCAAATCAAGCTTCAGGTGCTGAGCAACTCGTGTGATGAGGGCCCGATAACGATCATCCCCTTGTCCTTCCTAGTTGTCTTCTGAAATGTACGCGCCAGGAAAGCCCCTACATTGATAGGAGTGTGGGTGGCCATGTAGTACAAAAAGTAGATCTCGGGTTCAATCACCGAGCCGTCATGAATCCTATGCACATATGGAAACACATGATTCTAGATCATGGTGCTCTTTGCCGTCTGGAAATACCGGTGATCCTCCTCCAGAAGCCAGAAGCATTGAACTCCTTGGGGACTCGCGTGTGGCCCACATCCGGGAACTGATAAGTAGAGTTGAACTCGGACAGCGTGAGAGAGAACTTCGTGTTGTACAGTTGGAAACTGTAAGAAGGTCCTTTGTCCCTTGATTGATTCTTGACCTCCAAAGAGTTGAGAAACTCGAGTGTGATAGCCACAAAATTCGGCCACCACTAGCGGATGAAATCATTAAGGCCAATGTTGTAGAACTGCTGGTGGAAAAAGTCGCGCAAATTGTAATTGACCATAGTTGCGTCGTGGTAGAATCTGGTGGGAGCGATCCGGAGAAGACGAAGCACCCCTTCCCCGTGCTCGATGATCCATCTTCTTAAAGATCATCTTGGAAGGCATGAGGACAAGCTCTAAGGCTGGGGTTGGTTGTTGTTCTTCAAGAATTGAGTCCTCAATCGATCTGCACATCGGCGTCTTCTTGCGATGGGGGCGGCTGGAGCTGGCCATCTTCTATCACAACCGTAAAGGTTGGTTTTGGGTCGTGAGAGCTATTGTCGCGGGGCATAACGGCTTATCACATTCAAAGCTGAAGCACTGAACACTACATCTGGAGCTTGTCACTGCCCGTGAAGGATGATAATGGTCCGTAATAACCATTGTCGTGGGTCATCAGGAGAGTTGTGGGGTGCGACATTGAATTGTTGTAGCTGCAAAGGAGGGTCACAGGGCGTGAAGCTGAGTTATGGCCCGTGACCGCTGAGGTTGCGACTTGTGATGGATGTTGCGGCCCCGATGTTGTGCTTCTTCATCATTGTCACGGCCCATTTTGGAGTGTAACGAGTCATGAAGCAGTCATTCAGGTGAGAGTCGTCGGAGTCATAGAAGAAATTGAAGTTGTGTGAGATTTCGACGATTTGCCTGGTCCCGTGCCGGTCTCCGGATGCAGGTGATCGCGTGTTGTCGAAGGAAGGTGCTTCACTTATCTCTGTAAGATCCCGCCGAAGAAGAAACATCGGAGGAGATGGATGATTTTAATGTCGGCGATGGAGTGCTCCGCACAAAATGTTAGTATATATAGATCTAGGCCATGTGTCACGGTTGTAATGGATCCGTCGTGGCCCATGAACATTTATGTTGAACGGTCAAATGCGGAATCATGAGGCATCACGGGCATTACAAGTCATTTGATTGCTTCGTGGGCCGTGAGGTTTTGTCGCGAGGCATTGAATGCAGGTAGGTGGGAAGCTGGCGACTTTTCAAATTTGTCACGGCCCGTGACAAATGTAACGACCCGTAAGTTGGGTGACGCATAGGTTAGAACTTCTGAAAATGATCACTTACGGTTCATGATGATGTTTCACGGCCCGTTAGGAATCTGGTAACGTCGTAAGAAGAACCTCGTGATGAAATCTTCACGGGTCGTGGAACAGGTGTATTAAGTTGGTCGACTGCATAAGGTGACTTATAGCCCATGATATGTGGTCATGGGTCATGACACAAACATGGCTAATGGTGTCATCTCGGTAAAGGTCGTAATATGGATGTGCCAGGTCGTGAGTCGGGAGTTTGATGGATTTGTTGGGTTAAAGTTGTGACTTACAGCCCATGATAATAGGTTACAGTCCATGACGGTATTTTGGCTACCCAGGAATTGCTACAGTGGAGTCCGTGATAAGGGTGTGACAACTTGTAATGTTTTTACTACAGTGTCAAGAAACGAATTTATGGGCCATGATTTGTGGTTACGGCCCGTGATGCAATTTGGGTCAGGAGTGGGGCAATTGGCCAAGACCGTGATGAAGTGTCACAGTCCGTGATCGTGGTAGGTAGCATCTGCCTCTAAGTTTTAGGGGCCGTGAGATGGTATCACAGCTCGTGATGACATCAAGGGTTTCATGAATTAGGCTTCTTGTGGTCCGTGAAATTATCTTATGGGCGTAATCTCTGTGTTCACAGCCTATGACAAGCGGTCACGACCCGTGATGGAAGAAAATAGGTTCTTGGGTTAAACTTGTGATAAAGGCAACCAGACATCTTAATGACTCCACCAGGACGAACGTGACTCAAGAAAAAGGAATATATAGCTAATAGGATAAAGTTTAGGCAGAATAGTTTTAATTTATAGTCTTTAGCTTGACTTTTACCTCCTTTCGATCACGGTTTCTGGACGATGAATGGATTCATCTCGGTGTTGCTTGTGAGAGATCCTGGTGCGCGCTCAGCCAAAGACTTCGCTATTTGTCCTATCTGCCTTTCCAAATTCTTGATGGCTACATCATTGTTATTAATCTTGGTCTCCATTGTTGTCATGGATATTGCCATTAACTCCTCCATGTTGCTTCTATTTTCAACAGGTAGTGGCTTCTGCAGAGGGGTGTTGCTGTCTCTGATAGCCTTGATGCTCAGGTTGGTGTGGAGGTTGCTGCCCTGGATTTTGTCTCTACGAAAAATTCGGGTGGTTCCTCCAATTGGGATTATAATTGTTTCCTAAAGGTTGGTTCCTTGCAAAAGAGTTGGAAACAAAACTAGCGTTCTCAAACATATTTTCCCCTGAGGAATGACCTTTGGGGTTCTCGATGCATGGTCCTCCACTTATGCCAATTGAATTCGCCAAATTCATAAACATGTCGAACTTCTTGTTGAGTGCCTCCAACTGAGCCACTACTCCATCATTGGTCACACTGTGCACACCTCTTTTCAGGATTGATCGCTTGGTCCTCCAGGAATTGAGTTCTACAGCCACGATAAGTTCATAAATTTCATCTGGGCACTTATTGCCCAAGATAGTGCCTCCAGCTAAGACATCCATCTTATTTTTGTCACTTTGGCACAATCCATTGTAGAAGTCCTCCATAGGCTCCCACAATGGAATTCGGTTGTCAGGCACCCCTGCTAGGAGTTCCTTAAACCTATCCCATATTTCAAACAACATCTCATCATCATCTTGCCTGAAATATCTCAATTCATTTATTAACTTGGCAGCCTTCTGTGGTGGACAATACTTGTTAATGAACTTCTCTATTAGCTGCGCCCAAGTAGTTACTGATCTTGCAGGCAAAGTCTTAAGCCAAGTGAAAGCTTTGTCACGTAAAGAGAATGGAAATAAACGTAAATGTGTTGCATTCACAAAGACGTTATTGCACTTAAAAGTGCTACAAATATTCAAGAAACAATCCAGATGATCGTGACGGCTCTCATTGAATCCTCCACCAAATTGGGAATCCTCACTATGGCTGGAATAATCTCGAAGTTGTTGGCATTGATTGCTGGAAGTTTGATTCCAGATTCAGCATTCGTGTATTTAGTCCCTCATTGTCATTTGGACTTCCTCCTCATTGTTACCTATTAGTTCGGCATTTCTATTGTCAGCCATTGCCACTTCTCCCCTTAAATCCTGGATACATCTTTCGATATCTGGTTCGAAGCGTAGTGGTTGACTTGAGCTTCTCGTCAATCGCCTCTTCCTTGATGTGTTTGCTCCAGAATTGATGGTTGCAGCTGCAAATTGATCTTGAAAAATACATAGGCACCAGTAAAATAGAATATAAAAGATAATCTCAAATTAACATCAAACTAGAATATTTAACAATTAATTCCCCAGCAATGGCACCAAAAACTTGATGCGAAAAATGCGAACACAGGAAAATCAATGCTAGCAAGTGCACTAGTCATTCAATTAATAAAGGATTTAGACTAAAGGTTGTCAATCATACGAGGAACTAAAGTAACCATCTAATCTTAGAGGTTAATAGGAGATGGACATAAGATTGTTGAATGGGTGATCTCTCAGAAACTAAATTTATAAAAATGATAATTACAATGATGATTGAGTGATGACTAGGGCCTGGATGAAAGATAGATAACTAAAACTAGTACTTCTCAAAGAAAATAATTATATACTCTTTATGCTCACAAGTTAACTGTTCAGATGGATTAGGAATACTTATAAATATGACATTCCATAACGGATATGCAAACTATCCAGATGAGATAATCTATCAAATACTCCTTAACATATCTACTTTGTAGATTATACACAAAGGATGCATGCAAGTAATTTCCTAAACTATTAAATTACCCTTAACGGGTTAACCTAACATGCCACACTCTATTACATCCTTAACGGATCATAGCAACATGACATGAATTGCAAAATCGAATGACCACACTACATAATTAATGATCATACTTAGATTTGCAAAAATTACAAGCAAACATGGTCATGAAAAGCAAAATAAAATTATAATAAAAAACTCTGGAAGAGTATACAAGTTCTAACCCTAATTAAGCATTCTTTACAACTCAAAACTTATCTAAAGATATACAAAGATTACAGAATAGTAATTCCATCTCAGCATATAATGGAACGAAGGTATACTCTTCTAAACATCAACAAGATGCTGAAAAACTCCTTAACGGATGATGCTTCGACTTCTCCTCAGCAACCCTTCAGAATAACTTCTGTTCTCTGGCGTGCTTGCGCTAGTTGATGGCTCCTAGCATCCCCTCAAATGTTGTAGATGAAGTTCTTTAATACTCTAGGGTTTTCAAAGGGTTACATCACAATGCATGGGAACCCTTCGATCAAATCTGCTTCTCGATAGATGGTGATGATAAAACTCCACTAACAACTCACCCAAATCCTCAGAAATATCTCCAAATCAAATTCCTAGAGCCTAAGATCAAATAGAATTCATTTTGGTCATCAAATCGTATTGAATTCACAATCAATTAAACTTCCGTACCTTCATCACGGCTCGTGACAGGTGGTCACGGCCCATAAGTATGTGTGTCTCATAAATCTTCCAGTCGTCATGGCCCATGATGGCTGGTCATGGCCCATAACTTGGGCACCGGTTACATTTGCAATTGGACTTCTGCTTCTCTCACTGCCGTTAATGGTCCTCACGGCCCGTAACGTTGAACTTTCCAATTCAATCCGCTTCGGTCGACGCCGTGATATGGAGTGACGCTCCGTGATATAGGTCTTCACGACCCGTAATAGTATATTACGACCCGTGATGAATCTATTGGTCAACATAGCTATTCTCGGCAAAGGTCGTGATATGCTTGTCGTGGTCGTGATCTCCACCATTACGGCCCATAATATCTCATCACGACCTGTTATGATTTGAAGTTGAAGTTGCAGCGTTCCGGCGAAAGTCGTGATTTCATCGTTGTGGTCGTGACATCCTTCATTATGGCATGTAACCTTTCATCACATCCCGTAATATTCTATGTTGACATTGTGGTGCTTTCAATGAAGGTCGTGATATGCTTGTAACGACCCATGAAGACTGACTTTGATCATCTCTTGTTGCATCACGGCCTGTAATAATCTATCGTGGCCCGTGACGGTTGCTGAAAGTTTATTTTCTCTTGAACCAATCCCTTTCTAGTATCGGATCCAATTCGGCCCTCTCCAAGTGATTTCATGCAAAACAACACCAAACAAAAGTAGATTTTGGACTTGAACAAATATAAGCAAATAAAGATGGAAATAGATGCATGCTATGTGAAAATGACTCAAAATCATGCCTAATGCAAGCCCTAAAATATGTTGTAAAATGCATGCATCACATATATGAAAATTCAACTTGGTGTTAGGGAACATGATTGTTGAAAAATCAAGTTAGCACAAAATTAGATAAGTGGGTTTGAGTCTGTGTGATGTACATTCATTAGAGTCTAAAAGTACATTTCTTCAGTTGGAATTTTTACCATAATAGATGATGAATGACTTCTTTTTAACTTCATTATGGTGTGAGTTTTGATAGACATACTTTATAGATGCCCCTAGACTCTTAGATATGACTCGATGATATGAAATGTATTGATGCATGCTACTTAATGGGTTACTTAAAGGCGGAGACTAAAATAGTCTATCGAGCCACATATACGAAGACAACTAATTCATAACAAAAAGGCATGGAAGCGTGAGCAAGAATTGTTATGAGCCGCATAAAACTTCACTTACAATGGACCAACTAGTTTACCCATATGTTGAGAAATGGCTTTGTTACGAAAGATAGTTATTATGGAGCAAGATATAAAATTTCTTAGCTATGCTGCAAAAAAATGAGGTGTAACGAGTTACATAATTGTTTGAACATTCATTGGCTCAAAAACTTTTTTGAGTAACCCTTGAATCCTTAACGAACATAGCAAAACTCTAACCATTTGTTTAACCTAATAGATCACATGTTCCTATAAATGAAGCATGCTTGTACTGGTAAGTCGCACAACCTACTTACCAAATGTTGGATGAACGAAAGTACAAATATATGTCAAGTACCAAAAAGCAAGATATTATTAGGATTGAGGTAATACCCTATTGCGCGAAATAACTAGATAAGATCCGTGCAGTTCTTGCACGCAGATAAGGCAAAACAACATCCATACGGCGTGGTTGTAGGGTGTAACAACCCTATTGTTATGCCTAGGCCACTGTGGTAGCTGAGTAGATACGCCTGAGTTGTTTTGCCCTCCTTATCTCTCCAACTACCTTCTTCGATTTAAAAATGTTTGCATATATTTTTTTATGTGTTTCGTGAGAGGGAGTCCAAGGATATATGTGCTATAAAAACATGTTTTGTTTTCTCGTGATTTGATTTACGGCAATGGTTGCAAGGACACCAGCAAGATATTTGTGGAAAAGATTGAACGTGCTTTTTTACTGCTTCCACATAATAGAAGTAATATGTTAAACTTGTAGATAAAATATGTTATCATTCTTCATAAACCAACAAATCCATATCTGATTGCTCTTTGATAATAAGATGACAATAGAAAAAAGAAATAAAACTACAACTTTATATTTTCTTGCAATTGAAACCATTACTTAAAAACAATTAGAGCTCAACCCATTGCCATTAATTGGTATTCACATCTTAAAAGCTATCTATCATATCCAAATAGTAGAATATAGTGAAAATAACATTATTCATTGATCTCCAAAGTTGTGTATTTCCATATTTATGTACATATTTCTCTTTTTTCTTCGTGACAAAAAATGACACACACAAAATGTAATACTCGGCTCACTAAAGGGTCCAACATGAACCATGTCGCGAACCGAGCCACAGGTCGATGGAATCTGATTTATTTAAATAAATAGAGTTTTAGTCATTTTAAAATTATTGAAGCCCTAGCAATCCCCTGTAAATAGACCCATATGGCATTGGAGAAACCCTCATAGGCCATTATGTTCCTCTCTTTGCAATTGTCATAGAATTTCTCTCCTCTCTTCTTATTCTTCTCTTCTTCTCTATCATGGTGAAGAGGGAAAATGAAGGATATCAATGTCACGGATTCTAAGGGAGCATAAGAGAGGGACCGTGGAAACGTGAAGAACAAACGGTCCAATGAAAAGGGTATGCTTTTATGCAGATTCCCTTTAGACATAAGTTTTGATAGATTATGCATGCTAGGTTTTAATCTCTAGATTAGAATAGTTATGGAAAGGTTATGCAGTTCTAGTCTCCCAATCGATACTGGAATTATACTTTAATTTGGATTTAATAGCATGCGTAATTCTATAAAAACAATGTGGATTTAATCATCGATATTTCGATCGTCAGGTCCTTGAAGGTCGGACACAAATCACGTTATTCTCGAACATCACTATAGAAATAAAACCCTAGATGCTTAATGATTGCAAAACATGATGCAAGTCGGTACAGAACATGGTCTATGTCACCCGAACGTAGAGATCGTATCCCATAATATTTTGAAATAAATACCTAGATACTAATACAACAATCATGCCCTAAATTAGTTATGATTTCATATGTTGATCGAATTAGAGTAAAACATGGCCTATGTCTCGACCCCAGCATGGCCAGCGTTCCTTTCTAGATAATCTATCAGTGCAGTGGTGAACACGACCCTGGTTAAACTTCAACAAGGCACGAATCTGGCCGGCGACTAAGCTGATGAGAAGATGTAGCTGAACATGCCCATGCTCCTGTCTGATGTGATCCATGTTGACCGATTGGTATAATGTTTATTTATCGCGTTGGAAAACCCTATATTCCCCTGTGTATAATGAGAACTAATTTTGGGGAAATGTAAGGGTTAAACAAAATAAGTAAAAGACTACAATGTAATTACTTAGTTCATGTTGCATGGTCTTCTCCCTATCTTGCGACAAAGAGGATTCTGGAGGGCATTTGTCGTGGTTTGTGCACCACCACTGACCATTGTATTGACACACCTCCTAAGAGTTCATTAGCCTTATTTTAAAGTCACTTCAAAGTCATCAATGGGATAAGACAAAGATAAAAATATTGAAATTAGAGCATTTTATGGAATCATTGATACAGAGTATTGCATCACATTGATCCAGAGTATTGTATGTAATGCAAAACATTGCATTGACACAAAGTATTAAATGAAAAAACTAGAACATAGTACTGATCTAAGGCATTTTATGGAAAATCATAGTATTGTATGGATAAAAAAACAAAGCATTGAACTAGAGCAATGGTATGGAAAATTAAAGTATTGCATAGATAGGAAATTAATGCATTTACCTAGAGTACTGAATGGAAAATACAAAAACCAGAGTATTGACCTTTATAGGATAGCACCTGCATCATTCTATAGTATCTGGATTAGTGATGATTGTGATTCAATATCTTATAGTCTTCATTTGTTTTCATGGTTAATTCTATCATGATTTTATATCTATTTTCTTGCCTTATGTACTGGGTGTTATAGCTCATAATAGAATTATCTCCCCGGTATTGGATCTTGCAGGTGATTGATCTATATAGGTATGCTAGGTGGTGGTGTGTGCAGCGATTGGTATTCGTGATGGATGTAGCTTAAAGATGGATGATGTTCCTTAATCTAGATGTCTCTTCTATATTAGAATCTATTAAGCTGTAATCCTTAAAGAATTAGTTTTAGTCATGATTTAGTTTTGGAGACATTGAGCATTTACTATTGGATTAAGACTTTCTCATATTATAAAAGAGTTTTTTAGTTTTGTTATATTTTTCATTTTATTGATTGGTCAAATAGTCAATTGTCAAGTCAGAGCATAGCATAGACATCGTAGCATCTCCAGGGAGCATTCTGCCATGTGTCAAGGTGTGCTTCTAGGAGTATTATAGTTATATAACGGAGCCTAAAGTTGAGAACTTTTTGACATTCCATTAATCTAGAGTCTCATATGTAGAACATCAAGAGCAGTCGCAGCGCCATCCGGAGTTAAGTTAATGTAAGGCTGCATTGTTTTTTCATGGTTGATATTGATCATGTATGTTTTCATGATATAAAAAATGTAAATGGCTCCGAGGCGTGCAACTAACTATCAGGATCGGGGCACCCAAGAGCATGATGAGGTGCAGAGCAAGACATAGAGCAGCCATGTTGTGGGAAACCAGCAAGGCTAGCAAACTCATGCACCCGAGGACATCATCCAACATTTTATGAATCTTCTACCTCCATAATTTGGCTGTTCTATTGACTTTGATCAGGCAAAGCATTGGGTGAATTTCATGGAGAAGGCATTTGAATTGATGCAATGTACTGAGGATCGAAGGTAATGTATATTGCCTATCATCTCACCAAGATGCAAAGAAATGGTGGAAGACCACCAAGGTCACCAAGTTTGTTGACCAATAAGTACTTGCTTGGGAAAGTTTTAAGGAGGTTTCTGCGCTACTTTCTTGCTTATCAACATCCACATCGATCTCCTTTCGGGGACAGCTCCAATTTCCAAGGCACCATATCGCATGGCACCAGCGAAATGTAGGAACTTAAGAAACAACTTCAAGAACTTGATAAAGGCTTCATAAAATCGAGTGTCTCACTTTGGGGTGCACTTGTCTTATTTGTGAAGAAGAAAGATGGCTCTCTCAAGTTGCACATCAGTTACAAGATGCTAAATAAGGCAATTGTGAAGAAAAAATATCTCTTGTCGCACATAGATGATCTATTTGGTCAATTTTTAAAGTTGCGGTTTTCTCAAAGATTTATCTACAAAGTGGATACCATCAACTCAAAGTCGATGAGGAGGATATACCGAACATTGTCTTTAGGTCAACACATGACACTACGAATTCCTTGTCATTCCATTTGAATTGACAAACACGCCTACAACATTAATGGATCTCATGAATATGGTGTTCAAACCCTACTTAGATCGTCTTTGTTGGCGACATCCTGATCTATTCATCCGAAGATCATCAAGAACATCTCAAAACCATGCTAGAACTTTACGGGAACACCAAATATATGCAAAGTTATCCAAGTGGGAGTTTTGATTGCTTATCATGTTCCTTGAGCACATTGTATCGACGCAAGGAATCGTGGTGGACCCTACTAAGGTTGAAGCAGTTTAAAATAGGACATTGTCGAAGAATTTTGCAGAGATTCATAGCTTGTTGGGACTTACAAGCTACTATAGAAGGTTCATCAAAGATTTTTCGAAGATTGCATCGCCATTGATGAACCTAACATGAAAAGGCATTACGTTTGTTTCATCCTAAAAGTGTGAATAGAGTTTTCAAGAGTCGAAGTTATCCCTGACCAAGACGTGATCTTGTCCACTTTGGCCTTGGCCCGAAAAATTTTACCAAGATGTGTCATGCTTTATCAAGGCAATGTTCCCATATATACCCAGCATCCCTCTCATGACTTGTCCATATGGGACTAACCCAAAGTATGCCTCATGCACCCTTAGTGATGCAAGAGGCATACCTTTGATTAGTCCCACATAGATAAGTCACGAGAGAGATGTTGGGCATATATGGGAACATGGCCTTGACAAGGTGTGATGCGTTTTGATAAAATTGTGTGGGCCAAGTCCCAAAGCGATAATATCACGTATTGATTAAGGATGTTACATATTGTATTAGAGTCTCTCTGCATGGGTCTCTATGCCATGAAGGGAGACCAGTCAACAAGGACACTGAGTCATCTCATGGGGAAGGATGCAAGAGGCATGCCTTTGGTTAGTCCCATATGGGCAAGTCATTGGAGGGATGTTGGGTATGTATGGGAACATGGCCTTGACAAGGTGTGACGCATTTTGGTACAATCGTGTGGGCCAAGTTTCAGAGTGGACAATATCACGCATTGGTCAGGGATGTTACATATTGCATCAAAGACTCTCTGTGTGGACCTTTGTGCCATGATAGGAGATCACTCAATGAGGACGTTGAATCCCCTAAGGAGGGAAGGATGCAGTAGGCATGCCTTCGATTAGTCTCATATGGACAATTCACGGGAGAGATGTTGGGCATATATGGGAACATATCCTTGAAAAGGCATGACACATTTTGATAAAATCATGAGGGCCAAGGCCCAAAGCGAACAACATCACGTATTGACTAAGGATGTTACATGAAGACTTGACTGATGATGAAACCAATACTCATCATTCCTTTTGAAAGTGGTGGATATGTGGTGTAAAGTGATGCTTGTGGAACAGGTCTCGGTTGTGTACTTATGCAACACAGCAGGGTCGTGACATATGCATCAAGGAAACTAAAGAAACATGAAGTAAATTATCCTACACATAACCTGGAGTTGGCATGGTAGTCTTCACCTTAAAGCCTTGGAGGCACTATTTATTGGAGATACATTTGGGGTCTTCATGGATCATAAAGTTTGAAGTATATCTTCTCTCAATGAGACCTCAATATGAGACAATGAAGGTGGATCGAGTTCTTAAAGAACTATGAGTTCACTATCGGATACCACCAGAGGAAATCTAATTTAGTTGTTCATGCCTTGAGTTGAAAGTAGGAATGAACACTTGCATGCTTGAGAGTACACAAGTGGAGCCAATAGAGAACATCGTTCAATGGAACCCGAGACCCAGTAGAAGTGGAGCAATGTTGATGATGCACCAGATCCAGATGGATTTGGTGAATAGGATTATTAATGCATAAGCAGAAGTCGCATAGTATGACCACATGGTCAAGAGATGAAGTTGTGAACTCAAAGATTTTGTAATGTCTATGTTTGGTGGAATTAGAAATTGGCATTGGTTATGGGTCCCTAACAATGATGCACTCAGAAGTGAGGTATCAGATGAATGTCATAAGCCAGAGTTTGACATCCATCCGGGTAGTACAAAAACTACAAGGACTTACAAAGGAGTTTCTAATGGAACAACATGAAGAATGAAAATCATGGATTATGTATCATGATGCATAGTATCTCAACGAGTGAAGATAGAGCACCAGCGTCCATATTGAATGCTCAAAACCCTAAGCATCCAGAAATGTAAATGAGAACATATGACAATGGACTTGTGACCAGCCTACAACAAAACCAAGAGAGGACATGATACAATATGTGTAGTGGTTCACAGATTACCAAATATGTACGTTACCGACCAATAAAATGGAAGCAATAAATGGAGAGCTTGATAGATCTGTATATCATAAAGATCATTAGACTCCATGGGATCCCCATCTCTATAATGTTAGATAGAGATCCCCCGTTTACAGCTAGATTCTACAAAAGCTATTAAGGTTCTTTTGGAACCAGGTTAAGCTATAGCATGACATTCCACCCACAAAGTGATGGATAATCAAGCATAACCATTCAAACATTAGGGACATGCACAAAGCATGAGCACTGGATTGGCATAGCAGATGGGATGAACATTTGCCACTGATACAATTTTCCTACAACAATAGTAATCACTCCAGCATTGACATATTCTTTTGAACCCTTGTATGGGAGACTATGTAGCTCACCAGCATGTAGGAGTGAGGTAGGCGAAACGAAGTTATTAAGCCTAGATGTGGTGCAACAGTATATCAACAAAATTGACTTGATCAAGAGAAGGATAAAGGTCATGAAAAATTGGCAAAAGACATGCGGATAAAGGATGCCGAAAGCAAATTTTCAAGATTGGAGACGAAGTCATGTTAAAGGTTTCTCCAACCAAGGGTGTCATGAGGTTCAACAAAAGACGAAAGCTTAGCCCTCGTACGTAGGCCCATTCGAGGTGTTAAAGTTGATTGGGGAAGGAGCATGTGACTAGTGCTAAAGCAAATTTTCAAGATTGGAGACAAAGTCATGTTAAAGATTTCTCCAACCACGGGTGTCATGAGGTTCAATAAAAGACGAAAGCTTAGCCCTGATATGTAGGCCCATTCGAGGTGTTAACATTGATTGGCGAAGGAGCATGTGGACTAGTGCTACCTGTAGGATCTCGATGGCACCAAGAGGGGGAGGTGAATTGGTGTATTAAAAATCTTTCTCTCTTTTAATATTA
>LTAE01005553.1:13556-28122 GCA_001647135.1 Pontederia paniculata
TGTTTGCTCTACCCTCCTTACTGGCGCATCTAATGGCCTTCTCTGAACATGACCAAACCACCTCAAACGATTCTCTACCATCTTTTCGCTAATAGGGACCACTCCGACTCGTTCACGTATATGGTCATTCCTAATCTTATCCTTTCTAGTATGACCACACATCCATCTCAACATCCTATTTCAGCTACCCCCACTTTATGTTCAGTGATGACAGTTGAGAAAATATTAAACATGGTTCCAAATGGTTATATATATGTCAGAATATTTTCTTTTCTTTTTTACAGAGGTATACTGTCAGAATATATTCAAAATATAATACTATCTAAGCTGATAACATGAGAGCACACAGCAAAACCTGCAGCATAGAGCTTAACCTCCTGGGTAGTTTATTTTGAAACGCTAAACTCCTAGCAGAATGCAATTTGTTGTTATTATTTCACAGCATAAATAGAACACACTTGGGACAATGTGGCATTCTGTTGACCAGCTCTTTAACAAATTGTTTTTTGGTATAACATCTTGGAATACCTTGTTTACAGCACATGCATGAGGGTATGACCATTCTTACCTACATCTAAGTTGTCAAGCTTAGTCATAACAAATTTAAATTTGGGCTGCCAGTAGGTTTGAGGACAATAATCAAGACCTTGTGATGTAGAAGAATTAGAGTTGTGGTCCTTCTGCCCATTAGTATGTGGTCTTTAGTATTGTAGGCCTTTAGCTCATTAATTTAGTTTAGGCCTTTTGAGTAGTTTTCCTTCTAACTAGATTTCCTTTATGAAGTTTCCAGGTTATAATTATATGGGTGTTTGGAACTTTATATAAAGCCCATAAGGTTGTCTTAGAACGAATATTTGGATGAATGAAAATTCTGATTTAGTTTATCTCATAAGTGCATAATTTAGTTTAGGGTTAGTTTACATTATTTAGTATTACAACAAATCAACCCTTTGATTCATCAAAGGGGTTGTCATCCTGTCCTTTCTCCAAACTTGATGTAGCTTGGTTGAGGAAGATGGGCGTAGGCGGGTTATGATAGTGATGAGGCGAAGCGAACGACGAACAAACAATCCCGGAATCCACCGAAAACCTTGGAATCCACCAATGATATCGATCTGCAAGTCGCCTGCTTCAATTTGATACGAAAAATAGTTGCTCTGGAATCCACCAAAATCACTCTACAATCCATCAGAATTCTTCGAATCCACCGAAGGCATCATGAATCCACATGATAAAAGAACACGAAGTTCAATTTAAGAAAAATATTCAAAGTCTGATTTTATTCATATAAAAACTCTTATATAGAGTTTTACAAATAAAGTTTGATCCTAACAAAAAGATTTAAAATACTAAATGCTCTTAAGATAACAACAGAAAAACAAGATATTAATAATAATAATTCTAACTAATAAAATCTTTTAAACTAATAATATTTGGTGCTACATCATACTCTCCTTCTTCAAAGAAATTCGTCCTCGAATTTGGATTGATGTGCGGCAGTGTAACTCGGATGAAACGCGGCTAACGATTTGACGAATGCGATGGAAATTCTGATTTAGTTAAATTAAGCGGATAATTTAATTAGGTTTAAATGGATAACTTAGTTTAGGTTTAGGGTTAGTTTACACCAACTTGCAAGGACTGCAAAAGAGATCCACAATTATACAAGAACGGGGATGTGAACCAGGTTTTCTTAGGGATATTTGATCGGAAATCTAGTTTTTTTTTTTAGGGGCAAAATGATGGCTAGTATCTTCTAGGCATCCATGGAAGAAGAGTATGTACAGCTATCACCTAATCGGAAATCTAGTTGATGAACAAAAGGCCGTAGATTGAAATCAAATATGCTATATATAAGGGAAACTCATTTATGCATTGAATAATGCAATTTGAATAATCTCAAAGAGTTGTGGAGATATTTTTTTAAGAGAAGATGTAGAGATACATTGCATTAAGCCGACATTTCGTATTCAACAGTAAATGGTTAAGACATGTTTTTTTTGGGAGGTTAAAACATATAGTTTCCTTCTCACTCAACTTATTTAGCTTTCGAGCATGTCAACAAGTAAACTTCAGGTATCGTGGAACTAAAGATACTTTAACTTGTAGAACATCAATTTTGTTGTCTCTCCTTTAAAAAAAAAAGGTTGTCTCTTAGGTAGACATTATTTTTGAAATTTGTTCACGTATCTATATTGCCATTGCATGAAACAAAAATGACACATTAAGCATCCCAGAATGTTGTTCTCTGATTGTCACTATTGGTGAATACAGATGATATTACATCTAAATAAGGCAACTTACATTGGTCCGTCAACTATTTTTTGTTTAGACGCTGCCAATAATTTCTTCCAATATATTCTATGGAATTAAAAAGTATAAGTTGAAAGCAAAAATTCAGGCTGAAAGCTGAAAAGGAACATATCTAATTAACAGTAGCTAATTTAAGCAAATAATCATAAATAATAACTTCATTTGAAGTAAAGACCAAATACCTAGGCTGGAAAGTAACAATCCTAGTCCTTCCAGATAGTTCTCCAGTCATGGGGATTGAAGAAGCAGCAACTAGAAGTGCACCGGAAGTAAAGGGCTGAGGGATACTTATATTAGTCGAACCACTTGCAGGGAGGAGAGAAAATGGTTTGGACCAGCTTGGGTTATGACTAGCACCAGAACGAGATTTTGGTAAAGTAGCACTGAGTTTCACCAAAAATTCATTAGCAGAATGACCTGGAGGAGAATACATACACGGGCGCATACTTCCGCTGTGACTATTTTTTATATTTCCAGATTCCTTCAACAAATAAAATGGAAAGGTCGCCATTGAACTTGAAGCTCCTACATCATCTGTTCCAACTCTGGAAGATGGTGGAGATTTGCTGCTACCCTTTTCTGATATAGCAGCAAGACCATGTTTTTTTTCTTCTTGTTGTCCTTTTCCAATTTCATAGTAACTTGACGGAATATTGATGGTGCTTCCCTTTCTTTCATGGTTACCATCTGATATTGTAAGCAAGAAACCAGTGCAATTATACAACAAAAAAGGAACAGATAGGCTCATTTCTCTTGCACCACAATAAGCATCCATTGCCTTGTCAAGACTGACACAGATAGGTTCTAAGGAAACAAGCAAAGGGTCAACAAGTATATAAAACATCCATGTGATTGTAATACAATACCAAACAACTTACCATTTGAGGTTTCAGGATAGAATGACAATTTCTCAGACAAAGAGAAGTTGGAACCATCTAACTTGGCCATAGAAGAGAATGATTCAGCACGTGGGAACTTTGAAAAGATAGGATTGTATCCCTTCATGTGGCATGTTATCACAAGGTCATGTGCTGAATCAACGAGATAAACAGGTGTCGTATCCGCCTAAACACATTTCATGGCGTATCAAAGTTGTTAAAAAACATAATGGAAAATAAAGGACAAGAGGTACTATACAAAGTAGATTATCTTACTTATCCTAAAATAGGACAACTTGGAAACAAACCTCAGGGATGGTAATCAAATGTGTTACTCCACCACAATCTAATGTCAATGATAACTCCATGGGAAGATAGTTTTTGATCAACAATGGAGTAGTCAGCTTCACATATCGTATAAAGCATTTCTTCGACAAATTTGACTTCAACAATTTCCTGTTGCTTTCTTTGAATTTCTGTTGCTGAAATTCATGGCTATTAACAGAGGAGCTATTTCTTGAAGCATCAGATGGGGAGAAGCTGTAATCTTGAATTGATAGGCAGCAACGAAATGGATGGCTACTGGGATGAGAAGGATAACACACAAAAGATCTAAGGAAACCAAGCCTATTCTCCTTTGAAAGTATTTTTGACAATATATGTGCTTCACTCCACAGATACTGTGTGCCAACTGGATGCCACCTAATACGACTGGCCTCCGCCAAGTGTAGAGGCAGTGGAAATTCTTTGCCTGGATGTATCGGTCCAAGGATCTGGATAAGTAATGAAAAAGAATGACTCATTATTTTTTTCTCCAGCAAACAAAAGATCAAAGAGCAAGAGAGAAAATATACCATTATTTTTACCAAAAAAATATCATTATTCTCTTAAAGGGAATTATAAGCATATGAGAACTTAGAATTAAGAAATGTTAGTTTCCAGTAAATATTGGAATTTGCAGCTCAATTTGAGTTAGTGCCCCTGCCAAAATTTAGATATAAAAGAACACTAGAACTATTAGACACAGGCCATTCCCATTAAAAATTTATTTGACAGTAAAAGTTTCAAAAGTCCACAGACTCAATATACATGAAAACTTAACATCTAATGTTAACATCTAATGTTATATTTCTGAAAGCCTCAAGTTCAGGACATACCTTACAGGAAACACCAAATGGAATTTCAAACCGTAACTCCAGGGGAACTGATGTTGCATTATATAGTAAAACCTGCAGACAAGAAGTAACATTAGTCCTTGAAAGTAAGAGGAAGTAGACTAACGAACTGTTAAGTGACACATACCGTTGAATGCAATCTAATCATCTTGCTGTAGCGCTGCATAGAAACTTCAAATACAACAGGAATGATTAATCCATCATTTTGATTGCTTTCATACTGCTCAGTGTTCCAATTAGACCCTGAGTTGCTCTCATCTCCATGTGTTTCTAGATGAGTCCCTTTACTTCTAGAAAAATTTGCCTCAAAGAAACTCAAACCTACAATGTCCATTGACATTGGCCTAGAGGGCGCAGAAGTTCCATCAAACTGAATAGAAATCATATGATGTGTTACAGAAGTCATCTTTTTTTCCAAAAGTCTTTCAGAAGAAGGAGCACTCCTGTGTTGAAAAAATTCTTCATCAAGAGTTTCTTCAAGATATAAGGGGACAGATGAACCTGGCTGCACGATATTTCCCTCTGCCGACGGAAATTGGCACATGTCATCTATATCCAGATGACCATGAAACACATGAAATGTTAAAGGCAAGGAAGTGTCATTATGTAGAATGTATGGGGCATATCTTTTGCTAAGTATGTTATCGGTAGACTGAAATGCCAGAATTCCTTTTCTTTCTTGAAACTCACACACCCCATCATCTGCAGAAGCATCATTAACCATCTGATTCAACCTGAAAATAGCCTACAAGAAAATTACAATTATCAGGAGATATTATGAACAGAAAAGATTACATCTTATAAGTTTATATGAATACTTCAGTTAATAACAAAGCCTGAGGACTGTAATTTTGCATCTGTTAGAAAACATTCTAAGTGATTTTCTGATGGGACAGATTCTGATTCATTCTTAGTAAAGCAGAAACTCAACTTAATACAACATAGATGCAAGTGAGTTCATTAGTTGAACTTGAATCTCTACACTCTTGATGAAATTCTCAATAGGAAACAATTTAGTAGAAGGGAAGAAACCTCAATGAAGGGTTCTGTAATATTCAAATTAAGCTCCTCTGTTGACTTTAGACACACATCAGTAATGGTATGTATATTCCCCGGATATTTCTTTGTCAAATTCAACTGAAAGCACCAAGGCTCCACAAAAGGTTCCCACATAACCTGTAAGAAGTATTCACATTGAATAGCAGAATTACAACATAAAATAGGACATCAAAGTATCAACAACGTACCTTATCAATATTATTATAGTTGACTAATAGATGAGCAACGACTAAACCATCCATAAGCTCCTCTGTTTGCTTAAATTGCATAACCACGTTTTTCACCAATACCTCAAGCATCGGCCCATGACAGCTCCACTGTGTTAAATGAACAATCTCGTCAGATAAGCTTCACTAAATATTAAAGCAATAAGCTATATATACAACAATGTTGAAAGACATACCCTTCCATCACTTAACAATAAAGAACACTTCCTTAAATGAATATCAACAAATAGGCGCTGATGCCTGACTGGGGAAGATGTTGCAGGAGTCTCAAAGTTGAAATAGGTCCAGAATTTTATTATGTCATGTGAAAATGCTAGATTAGAAGATTCAATATGAACTTCGACAATAGCAGATGCCGTCTCCCCAACCATGTTACACAAATGAAAATCCAACTTAACCTGAGATACATTTATACACGGAATTGAAGTGATATCCTGGTCTTTAATGATCACCAGCACAGCCCTCAACTCGTCCATATTACATTTTGATTTCACAAAGTTTTTACCCCCAGTCATTTCAAAATATTTACTTTGAAAGACGAACTTTGCATATCTCGAATGCTTTGAATTGATGGGAAGCATATTTTCCGTTGAAGAACAGCAGAAGGGATCTGAGGAAAATGATTTCGGCATTTCAATTCCAGATTCTCTTTTCTCTCTTTCAAGTGAGCTGGGTAAATGGAAGGAAATTGTAATGTTTTCAGATTTAATATTCCAGTTAGCCTCTTGCTCCTCAACAGCTTCTGCTGTAGAATAATAAGTGTCAGGTGTCATATGTCCCCGAGGATGCAAATCTGCAGACGATGATACTGAAACATCCAATGGTGCCGTCAAAGAATGAAAGAGATCAATAATATTACTCCAATCTGGCAGGATTAGCCAAATGTCAAGAAATGGTATATCAACTAAAGTTAAAGATTCCCCTTTCTCGAACTGAGCTAAGTTGAGCAAAAGCTGTGAATTGTTGCTGTTAGAGGCAAATGATAACAAGAGAAGATTGGTTAAAGAAGAATGCATAATCATATATGAACTGCTTGCATCAAGAGATTGTAGAATGTCATTTCTTGATATGGCAGACAGCAACAGCTGCATCTCTAATTTTGCAATCATCTCAGAAAAAGAAGCATCTTCAGTTGCTCGTGATAATATTATTGACAACGCCTTGAAACATATTTTAGTTCTAATAATGGATTCTTTTGAGATGTCAACAGAAGTATTATTCTCGATAGCATTTCTTTTTAGCTGCAAAAACTGAAGGACATCAGAGTTATACTTTTTAGATCGTATGCCAACTGAACTAAACTGATCCACAACATCAGCAAATGCTTGAACACCTCGTACAAAGTAATCATCTGCAGAAGAAAGGGATGATAAGATAGAGATCAATAAATCTTGTAACCCAGAAAAAAGATTTCACATACCTCGTGCGATCATAGTAAAAATGTGTGCATTCAGCATCAATAATAAACCTAACTCATCAGAAGCACTGTTCATTTCACAAGGTATTCGAATCCACAGATCAGCATCCAGTTGTGCTATAAGAGGGATCACTGTGTTTATTTCAAAATCATCAGGTTTCAAACTAGAGCTGCATTCATCCTTCAACAATAAAAGAGACATTGATGCTTTTGTCCCTGATATATTCAAGATATGTACAGTATTTGGATCTGAACAAACCGAAATCATGCATTCTACTGGAATTTCCCTGTAAGCATCGGTTAATTTACCCCTTGGTATGAAGATGCATAGCAATTGTGGAAACTCAACTCGTAGAGAATAATCTGTGTGGTTCTCCAAAGGTAAAATCACAGTGGATTCAAGAATCTCAAACTTATATAACAGGTCAGTAGTTTTTTCATACGAGTTCTCAAAGTTATCAGTTTCATTAATATGGTAGTCATTTCCTTTGAACGTCCAATCAGGTAAAGAAAAATAACCAATTATCAGAGCTAAAACTTCAGAAGGTAATATGCAACAAACATGCTTAACACCAACAGTTATCTCAATCAATGGAAGCAGTCCATTTTGTTTGCTTTTTCTAACTCGAATATTCAGCATAGGGAAACATTTCGACGATGATGGCCCCCAGAGTATCCCATGTTGATCATTAGAAAACCATGATGATGAAAGTGTTAAACCCTTAGCAGACAGTAGTAAATCCCAAGTATTGGCCTCTTGAAACTTGGAACATGACATAGCAACAGGGATTGCGATTGTCGCCACAATACATGAGTCATCATGAAAATGTACTTTTAACCCATATAAGGACATATTTATGATTAGCAAATTATGGTCAGATGAGCTATCAAAACTCCTCTGATTTGGTGTCTTAGCACCAAAATTTATATTTTTGGAGCCATTTTTTTTCTTGGCAAACAGATTCCTCAGCTCAGGGATCCAAAGTAGATGAGAATCTTCTGGATTATCTATAAACCCAGACTGATCAATAGATACAAATGGAAAATCATTAGGAAAGACAGGTGGCCCTGTATTAATAATATTTGAAATCCCAATATCAGAAACTCTGCCACTGATTCTAGCATCACTATTATCCATCTTAAATTGATTCTCTGAGTCACAATTTGTAGAGAAATGGGTGTTAAGTCTGCCCAAAAATTCCTGAAGCAACCCTGAAACGTGTGGGTGAACATGAAAATCCAATCCCTTTAAACAGAGGTGACATTCATACTGCAGTATATGTTCATGTTTTTGAGACAGTAGTTGTAACTCAAAGCATCCTTGAGCTGTAGAAATTTCATTATCCTGTACATCTAGAACGCTAGGACTAGCATGCTCACCATCCGTACTAAGTACCTGGTTCCAAGCCTCTTTACTTGTTGAACATAATGTAGTATTAGCTGATCTATCCTTCAACCCTGAGGCATCAACTTTCAGCATATGTACAATAAACCATAACTCAAGTGTTTCCTCCATTGCACACCTACAGTTGATGCACATTTTTTTGTAAGAAATGATACGGCAAAAAAGGCAAATTAAATTGCTCTTGGCTTAAATAACAAACCTAATGTCTGTATCTCCTAGGATCAAAGAGATAGTTGTGCAACTCTCTGCATTTTCATCAAAAGCAATAAGGAAATTCAAGTTGTCCAACTTCAAAGAGAGAGAACATCGGAAGAAATTCATAGTATCACGCTCTATCATGTCCAAGCTTAAATCATCCTCTGGAAATGCCTGGTGTTTTCTCACTGAGAACATATCTTGCAGTGCAATGAAAGCAAGGAATATTGACTCTGTGAAATGAATGACAACTGATGGCACAATGCAATTAACCTAGCATTCAATGATGCAAAAAAATAAAGATAATTCAGTTAAAAGTATATAGACACAGAGAAGATGAATAGATATTACTTTCTATCATAAATCTATAAAAAAGTTTGGACATAAAAATTCACATTCATTCTTCATAATAATTTTTTTTTTTTTGAGAAGGCATTCTTCATAATTATTAACTATCTGCATATCATAAAGTAAGCATGCATGTACTCTGGATCCTGCACCAGCGTGAGAAGATGTTATTGAACAATTCTGATTTGAATTTGCATGTAATGGCTCCTTCATGTAACCAAATAACTATCTCTGTTATCAGTTATTTCTTTTCAATGAGAGTTGCAATGGGTTTTTACAAAAGATGAGCAACTTATTTGCAGAACTAACATTTTCAAATAAGAATTGCTTTGTGCATATTTTCATTTGCAAATTATTTAAAGAACTCAAAGTCCAAAACATCATAAAAACATCAACCACTATATTCAGTAATGTTGAAGTAAAAATAACGTGTCCGTAGTAAGCAAAATAACCACTTCATCAGCTGATTCATTCCAGAATCCAATTACCTCAAGTTGCTCTAAAGATGGTTCATCCAGAAAAACACACAAAGCCATATCAAGCGAAAGGTTAAAATTTTCTATGATTGGAACAACTTTTGGGATATCAGTCATCTTGAACAAGTCCACCTGTGTACCACAATAGAGAATAAAATTTTATCTTTGTGACAATTAGAACCCAAAAAAGGAAAAAATAACATATGAAAAATATGGCGTCTACACCTTCAACCCAGCCAATTCAATTTTCATATAATCGTAGAGATTCAAAAGTTCTAGTTCACTGCTGTCTGCGGAATTTGTGAACATTGTTAACATCTTCTCGTAGTAATGTTTGTGATCTGATATCCGAGAATCTTCATTTTGATTAAAGGACCTCAGACGAAATGTATCAACTTCAACTACCTGCCACATAAGTTTCAATCGGACAAGAAATCAGCAATTACATTCTATCCGGCAACCAACTTGATAATGGGACTCTCAGCAGTTAAAAAAGTTTAAACCCAATGACTAAACTTCAAAATTTAACCAAACCCAAAAGATGTTATAATATCTCAAACAGAACTGTAACAGAAATCAAATGCTGGGGCCATCAAGATTTATCTTCACGATAAATATGCATAACATATAGTGCAAGGCATAAAAATATCATCTTTACCATGTAAAATATTACAAAGAAAAAGGTAAGAATCAAAATGCAGCTATGGATGGACCATAGCTGCAAATCTTGATCCAGTGAGATAGAATCCTTGATCCGGTAGTTGAATTCTTCCCCTGTAATCCCATGTACTTGTGGGATTAATGGTCAAGTTCCAGTTAAATAGAAAAAGACACGTCGACTGTTGCTCAAGAGAAGCAAAATTGATAAAACTACTTAAGCATTTCAGAAGAGCAAATATAAAATGGTATGAAACTTTGAAGGAGAAGAAATGTGCAGCATATTTTAAACATAATTATGAAAAGAGACATTGTCACTATCAGAGCAAATAGAAAAAGAAGATAATTTTTGCTACAAAGAACAAGCAGTAACAAAAGGATACAAATGTGACAAATGGAGAGGAAAATATTAGCTTATTAGACAAAATAAATTATTAACTAAAGCAACTATATGCCGAAAATTAGGTGAACCTACCAAACTCGTAGCTTTTGTGCATAAGCTCGACGATGGAAGTTTTAAGGTGAAACTATGAACAATAATATCCCAACGGAGCCTTCCGCGGTTCAAAAGAAAGTACCTAAATTTTCAGGACAAATAAAGTCATGACAATGAAAGTAAACTTAAGAAGGCATTGAGGATGTCAGAACCATACTTGATTTTGGAAAACAATCTAGTCTCGGCGTTTCCGAAGCCATTTAGTGAGGTTAAAACCTGTGATTATGATGAAAATACAAATAATTTTTTCTAATGTACATCACATATGAGGTATCACCTTCCAAAAAAAATATAAATGAGTAAAAGAGAAACTAAATTTGTGCAGCTAGTTGAGCCATCTTCTTGTATTTACTTGAAAAAAACATATTGTAAAATTAGCAAAGAATGGTTAAAAAGAAAAAGTTGAAACTGAACAGGAACAATTATAAACAAAAAGTTGAAACTGAAACCACAGCGCTGCAGGATCCATCGACCTGTAGGTCACCCATGGACAAGGACCGAGAATGAAGCTGTGGAGATGGAGCGGTTCATCCAAGATATCCAAGTCATGGGGAAACCTCATATTTGGAAGGAATTCCATAGTAAACACCATGAGACCGAATCATAAGCTTTGGAGAAATCGACCGAACCCGCGATGCTGCAATGATCTCCGAGGCTATAGAAATAGTTGTTGGTGATCGATTGACCATTGATGAACGTCGCCTACATTAGATGGATCAAGTCGTGTAGCACCTCTCTCAATCGATTTGCGAGTGTCCTATCGATGAGGTATATGGCATTGGATAGTGCAACAGACCAAAAGTCCTCGAGTGTGCTTGGGCAGCATGAACATCAGAAAACGGTTGAGGCACTCAAAATCCCGGTTACCACAGGAGAACTCCTAAATGACCGCCATCACATCCTCCCTCAAGGTAGAAGGACACTGAAAGGCGTTTGGCCCTGGAGAGCCCTCCCCATTAAGGTCGCATAAGTTTTGTGTGACTTCCTCATCAATATTCCCCTGCGATAAGGAAAAAATATTATCGTCGGAAAATCGAGGAAGATCTCAGCCCAGAACACCTCCACCTCGGTGGTGGCGATCTCCGTGAAGTGAGTCGCGATAGCTGCCTCGAGTTGTGCATGACTTGAAATTGTCGAACCTCGTAACCCGATCCAATCAATGCTAGCATATAAGTGGAAGAACCTAGTGTTAGCATCGCCCTCCTGAAGCCATATCTAGTGATGTCTCAACTGGATCTCCACTTTCTTGTCTTCCAGTTGTACCGCCGGCCGCTCTGGCACCTCCTCTAGGTGAGATCACGTGAGTCCTCCACCTGAGATCATTTAAAAGTTCCTCCGCTTGCAATATCTCCCTATCCTCACGTATCTACCTCCGATGTCCCAGTAGGAACTCCCGAAGGGCGGATGGCAGTGTGGCTTGCGTCCTCGTCGTCGAGTCCGAAGGAGGGGTGGTGAACCACTGCTCTGCAACTCGCTACCTAAAGCCATCCTCCATGAGACAAGTTCGCTCGAATCTGAAAATCGAGACCAAGGATTGACCTTCATTGGACCTGAGAGGTGTGTGGTCCAAGAAAGATTGATCCACGGCTTGAACATTTGCCAATTGGCAGGTCTCTGCAAACTCAAGCGAGACTAGAAAGCGGTCAAGTCATGACAACGCCGAGGTGTTGTCCGAGGGTGATGTTGTGCTCCTCCATGTGAAATGGCAATTCATCGAAGGGAATCCGTCAATGATTGGGACTCAATCAAGTCCATAAACTCCTCTGCTCATGAATCCTTACCATGGCTCACAATAGGACGATCATCAACCGATCAACCATCGAGCCCTAGGGAGATGAGAGCGGACGATGCGAATGTAATAACCAGAAATTAGTGGGTCCCACTCCCACTCAAATGTCTCCTAATTCGACCTTCAAAACGACTAAGAAGCTCCCATCCAATAACCTATTGACTTGCCCACTAAATCACAAGTATAAAACACCTCACTTCTCCCTTCACCATTTTCTAATGGTTCTCTTGTCCAGTCCGCCCACAACACTTGAGCAACCAGCATGAAGCCCATTCATCTCCTTCGTACAATAGAGGAAGAGAGGAGAAACCAAGGTGTTGCTGCTGGAGATTAAGGAGATGGACAACAACATCAAAAGAAAAAGAAGAGTGAGAAGATGATGGAATTTCAAGGAAACATGATAGGAAATGGAAAAATTATGAAAAGGTGTGCAGGGAATACCACAATCCCTCTATCTAATTTCTATGAAGTAAATAATGAATTGTGATAACTGTTGTTACTAAGCATATGGGATTTATGAATTCATAGGGATGCTTATGAGTGATTAAAAAATAGCAACATATTGTGATTCTGTTCAGATTTTGTAGTCTATTTGGAGGTCATTTTGACTAGGCTAAAGTTGTCCAAAAATTATGTACAATATACTAAAATGTAAGCCTCGGAGTTTAGTTTAGACGGGAGCTGGTTTCATCTCAATCCAAGTTATATTGAGGAAGTTATAGCCAAAATACTAAAACATTGTCAGGTTGTTCCGAACCACATTATGATTGTTTTGTAAAATACATAGTAAATTGAAAAGATACACTTATGATTTGATATTTAAGATACAGATAGATACTTCAATGTAGCTTCAAATGAAATTAGCTTCATGTGATTTGGATCTATAAAGGTTGACTTATGATTTTCAGATTAATAAGGTGGCAATTATGATATAGGCTGAAACTGGATATGATTATACGATATCACCCAAATAATAGGTAATTGATACCAATATTATTAGGATCTTAAGTGGACAGAAAGTGTTTAATTGTGTGAGGTCTATTATTAAGTCATGTTCTTAAGGTTTTCATGACATGTACTCAAGTATATGAATCATATGTTCATTTATTTCCTTCAAGAACCATTGACATGCTTCATCGAAACTGGGAATATCCACATGTTAGATTGTTCATGTTGTTATGGTATTGAAGAGTTTATTGATTGAGCATAATATTGTAATTGAGTGGCAAAACGTTTGATGATTGATCGAACACAATAACATAGCAAAACCCCTAAGGCTCACATTATTGTTCTTATGTCAGTCGACCGTCCAATTGAGAGCCAACTAGGCATCCGATTGAAGTTTATTTACAATTTGACGTTTCTGGTGCAAATTGGACATCCGGTTTAGAGACAATCGGGCACCCGGTTGAGTACAACCACTTCGTCAGGTGGTATGTTCGCTATGAGGCGTCCGATTGGTGTCGGTTGAGCTTATGGTTGACTATATTGATGAAAACAATGTAGTCCAACCTTGACCAACTCTTCGAGAGGTTCGACTAGTCATACTTATGATAAAATTTTATTGTTTAGTATTGAACTATATAATTGAGTCCATTGATTGATAACTTAGAAAGGGCTCAGTCATTATAGGTTGACAATTGAAAGCGTGTGACCAAATTGGAAGACTTGTACTCATATTGTTACTGAGTCCAAACGTGGGATCTCTGGATTGCTTCACACACTATCCACGGGAACAAAAGAACGTCCCTTGGTTTATCTAACCATTATTGGAGGCAGGTTACCTTAATCTCCAATTATTGTTAATGGCTCATTGAAATTGATTGAATTGAACATAGAGTTGTCATTTGATAATTGACGGATAAATATTCATGGAACCTTATTGAGATATTGATGGATTATGAATCCTTATTGACATTGACATGAGAACGATTTCATATGGGATCAGCTAGATGGAGATGGCTTAAGGAAGTCAAAAGGGGCTATAAAATGACAACAAACAAGATAAAGTCTAGCATGAACATATTGTTATTGTATTGAGCGTTGAGAAACCTAATGTTATTGAATGTTCATGTCATTAATTGATTGATTGTTATTGAAATTGTGAAAGTTAAAGATGTAACAACTTAAT
>LTAE01005554.1:0-28114 GCA_001647135.1 Pontederia paniculata
CTTATCTACTGTACATGATAATTTATAAAAATTGCATTGTTCCTAAGGAGGTTATTCTCCAATGGGAATTGAAATAAATTGATAGGCATTAATGATTGATTTGAGGACGAATCTAATTTTAAGGAGGTTATAATGTAATACCCAACCAAAACGGGTTGTGTTGACCAAAACGGGCCGAGTTGGTCGGGCCGTGTTGACCAAAACGGGCCGAATTGGTCAAAGCGGGCCATGTTGGGCTAAATGGGCCGCGTCGACCGTGTTGGACTTAAGTGAAAGAAAGTCCATCCGTGAAGAAAATTAAGTTAATGACGACTAAAACTATCAAAATCCTAACTGGCCTCTATATAAACTCCTAACACGAAATTAATTTAGAAAAACCCTCATTAGTTCTGCCCAGCCGCCAGGTAATCCCTCCTCTCTCTTCTCTTCTCTTCTCTTCTCTCCTCTCCTCTCTTCTCTCTCTCTCTCTCTCTCTCTAATCCTTAGAGGAATTTTTTGTCTCGGGAATCATGGTAGGAGGAGAAGAGGAAGATCAACATCGTACCGCACGGAAAGGAAGCAACAACATGCAGTTCGCGGGAAGGAACGAATTTTGAGTTATGTAATTAGGATCATTAAGAAGAAGTAATTTTCAAGTTTTAACCGATGATTAATGACAATCAATGAATACTTTCGGTAGATTAGGGTATGCTCATATAATTTAATGAAAGAGTTCGTCGGATCTGGGTAACAATTTAATAAAAATGTAACCGGACATGGACTGTGTTACCCTAACGTGGTCCACGTCGTGGTGCCGGCAAGAGACGCGCCGGATCCATGAACCGAAGCAGATCGTGCTGTTAATCACGGTCGGTGTCTTTTGGAAAGGGCGTCGCGTCCCCTGACGCGTGCGTCACGTCATACGTGACGCGGCGTGTTCTCTGAACCCTAAACCCCCTGAAACGGCCGCGTCCCTCTCCGGCGCGTGCGAAGGTAATTTTCTTGAATAAAATAAAGAACCTGATGATCACGGTGTAGAAAACGAACCGTGTTCTCTACCCCGGTCAGTGTAGATTAGTTTGGAAGACGCAGTGATAATGCGTGTGCTGAACACGCTTCACTCGGGAATAACATGATGCATGCAAAAATATACATATTACATGCATATATTTTATATTATTTTTCTAGTATTTTATATTAATTTATGTATTGTTTTAGTTATTTCAGTTCATATTTCATTCATGAGTCAGATTCTACCTAAGTGCGCTTTATGATTAATTTTCAGGCCAAATGACATCAATTTATGGCAAATACTACAAATGGCAGAATCAGTCGATCACACTATTTGATATTATATAATTTTTGAGGAGTTTATTATTTGAAGACTCTCAAATAAAAGGATTCATAGCATTTCNGATGGATGATGTAATGAATGATTGATTGATTGAAACTGATTGAGGTAGGGCTAGTATGTTCTCTCACGTGAACCTAGTATGATAGAATGAAGAATTAAAAGCTATCAATGATTGTGTTTGAATTTGTAACATGAAGAGGAAGACCCCGACGGACTCAGGGATTTATCCCTACTACTATTACTGTTACTATTACTGATGAAAACTTACTGATGGGTCTAAGGGTTGACCTCATGGCCTAGCTAGTCATTATGACGACGGATTGCTGGAATCTTCATGTACTATTAATTGCTCATGACTGACTGAATTAAAAGATGCCACCAAGATAAATGATAAGAAGTACTGATGAACTATAAAGATGATCATGTCACTGTTACTGAAAAGAATTATGAAATAATTGTTAAGTACTGAAGTCTCACATGATTAATGTTTTTTATTTACTTGATTACTGACCCCTAATTTTTATTTCCTCCTATATGATCTTTACATACTGAATTTCACAACTCATGGATTTTCTCTTGTGAATTCAATTATGCAGGTGGTTTTGATATTTGATAGGTACTGATGATGGTGTTGATGGTGATGCAGCTCGTGATAGTCTGCTTTGCACATGGCATAGGATCTTGGTTGAGTCTTGTTGGTTATTTGTTAGAGATTAACTTTATGTTGAGTCCCTTGGAGTTTATTTGGTTTAGTTATTGATGTTTAATTTTATTAGAACTATGTAACGAATTATTGGTCTTTAAGTTGGAAGAAGGATATGTTAGTTTATATTGTTGCTATTATCTGATGTGGACCAATGGATTGGTCAAATGAAAGCCACTGATGTATGACGGTAGCGTCTCCAAAGTCAAGATTTTTGTCAATGGCAAGGTCTGATTTTGAGGGCGTTACACATACAATGCTTCAACTCAAGGTCACGGATTAATTTCAAAGACTAGCTAGATAAAAAAATCAAATATTCCTCTTTAGGATGCTAGTTAAATAAAAGATCCCAATCAAAGAAAGTATTAAAAACAAGATTAATGTATCTATATTCATTGTCCATTATCATCTGGTTCACTCACGGGGCGTGATAATGCGTTCACGGCTCATGACATTTATCATTATTCTTTGTCTTGAATGCGTTCATGACCGTGAAATTACCTTCCGGGGTTGTGTTGTTTAGCATGGACGTGAAATATGCAAGTCATTCGATTTCACAACCGTGAAAGATGATTTTCACAGGTTGTGAAAGTCCATCAAAATTCAGTTGCATGTTCTCACAGGTGAGAATATTTTGTCACGACCATGACTTTCGATTTTTTAATGATTTGGCTCTAAATTCACTCTAGATTGTTGCGGTCTTCCTCCGTCATGTTGTCAAATGCTCTAGGCATAAAAACACACGATATTATATAGACTCTGAGTAAGGAAATTAAAATAAAGTAAACTGATAGACAAAATAATGCACTTGATAATAAATTTGACGAATATTATTGATAGATTTCGAAAATGAAACCTCGACAAAATCAATTATCAAAATAATTTAATACTTTTTATTTATTTATTTAGTTATAGTATTTTAATTTTGTTATTTAGTTAATAATAAATGATGAACTAATCAAGAAAAACCTTGGCTCTGCCACTAAATAACACCTCTTGAGAAAGCAAAACTAAGAAACAAGATCATAAAAAAAAAATTATTGATACATATGATCAAATACAAATTCCTAAACTTAGATATAAAATTTTCATATATATATATATAGCGTCATTCCTTGTAGTGCAAAAAGTGTTTTGCTATGTAGCAATTCATGGAAAGACAATATCATCCAATGTCTATCAAGATATGGGGCAGCAACAAATTCCAATTAAAGAATTCGGCCACGTTGTGTCCAACCTTGAACTGGCTAAATATCACAATGTCAAAAGTTTGGCAACATTCATGTCATCACCTTCTAATATAATATTTATATTTTGCATCATCCTCCCCCTCTAAATTGAATTCGTCATCGGCATTGAAAAAAGAGAGTCTCTGAGGACTCAGAGGTCACATATCTCCTCAAGTATAGATGGAAATGCAATATCTGGATGTTGCACACAAGCCCCTTTTTTTTTATTTTTTTATGAACGTTGACGTATATTGGCACAATTATTTGTTGGTAATTATCATAAAAAATAAACATCATCATTATGAGAAAATGATGAAATACATATGCTACTGCAAAAAAGAAAATGATGCAATGGACATATTAATTATGAAAGTTTGACAAAATGGGCCGTTATGTGTAACCTTTAGGCCGGGAAGAAGGCCCAACTGTTCATTTGGCAAAAGGCCGGAAGCTGTCTCCAAATGGGAGAGCAAACCATATCCGAGAGGGTGGGCCCATCCGCGTCTCTTCTGGGCCAATAGACTTCCCACACGTGGCTTCCCTTCGGATGCCTCAAACCAGCCGCTCGTTTTTCCCTTCACGCGGATGACACTTCACCTCCTTCCCTTCTACTCCTCTGCTTCCATTCTCTTCCTTCTTCTTCTTCTTCTTCTTCTTCTTCTTCTTCTTTGGCTCTCGCCGGAGAACTCTAATCCTCTCCATTAAACCCTACAGCTCGAAATCCCTGTTCTTCCTCTCCGGCGAGATTAGTGGGCGATGGAGATCTTGGGGGGAGCCACCACGGCGGCACTCTCTGTCTCCTCCGACCACTGGCGGTTCCGGAGGCGGCGGATGTCGATAGGAAACAAGCAGCAGAAGCAGTGCCAAAGAGTCTTCCTACAGTTTCAGAGACGTCCGTTGTTAAGGGTCTCCCGCGCTCCGTTCCAGCCGCGGGCGGCGGTCGGCGCCGGAGGCTCAGCCACGGAGAGCTGCGGCGGCGTCGCCACGCAGGAGGAGGAGGAGGCCGCGGCATCTTCGGTGGAAGACGAGGAGTTCGCGGACGAGGAGGATTTCGTCAAGGCTGGAGGGAGCGAGCTGTTCTACGTTCGAATGCAGGAGCGGAAGCCCATGGAGAAGCAGAGCAGGCTCGCGGATAAGGTCTTTGAAACCTTGCGGTCTTTCTTTTACCAGTTGTTGCTGAGATTTTCTCTTGTTCTGCGCAATGATAGATTCGTGATTGTAGTTTTAATTTAGCTATGCAATGCAAGAACCCAAGGTAAAAAGGGCAAATGCTAGATAAATTACGGAGGTTGTCATGAGCTAGACCCATGTTAAATTCGTGCGTGCGGACCATATGGGCCCAAACGGAATAATTTCTTCAATGCGTCAGGGGTGTTACTAGCAATGAGAAGTTTAGCAAGACTTGTGTAGTTGGTATTTGCATGTGAATAGTGTGTTTGGCTAACATGTTGAGTAACTGGTATACAACACCTTAACTCCTAGAACTGTAATTTTTTAAATATAATGGATGAGAGTTTAGGCACGTTGAAATTTGAAGATTAACTTTCTGATTTTATCAGACCTCTCCGGAAAGACAATGCTGAAGATAACTTTTTTTGTTTCGATAATTCTTGGAGTATTTATGTATCTTCAAAAGAGTTCGTAAGAACTCTTTTTTTCTGCCTGTATTTAGGTTACCTTGTGCTTTGAGATAGAGTTGTTGAATGTGTATTGGGATATTGAGCATCGTCTGCTGTATGTGCCATAGTGCTTTTAGATAATCAACTGTATAACATTACTTCTGTGAATTGTTTTCAGCTTCTACCTATATGTGTTGAAGATTCTACACTGGATATGGTTGTGATTGGTTGTGGTCCAGCTGGTCTTTCTTTAGCTGCAGAATCGGCCAAGAGAGGATTAAATGTTGGTCTAATTGGACCAGACCTTCCGTTTACGAACACTTATGGTGTCTGGGCAGATGAATTCAAAGGTATTCTTCACTTCACAGTCTCCTGTTCATTTAGAAGAACAGTTTTCTTAAAGAAGAACAACTGATGTTGAAATGGATGCTTACTCTATAAGTTTTAGTTCTATGTTTAGTAAGACCAAGTGTAAAATTCGTGTAAGTTGCTCACTTATTTCATCTGAAATTCAGTATGCTATCATAAAATACTTAATGTGCTGAAAATTTATTCTTCTAGATCTTGGTCTGCAAAGCTGTATTGAGCATGTCTGGCATGACACCATTGTGTATCTCGATAGTGATAAACCTATAACGATTGGTCGTGCATATGGTAGGGTAAGTCGACATTTGTTGCATGAAGAATTGCTGAGAAGGTAAGTTCTTATTCTGATTCAGAATCATCTGTATTGCCCAGCAATTATGTAGAAAGCTCAAATTGAATTCTAATCTGGTAATATCTTCAGGTGCCAGGAATATGGCGTTAAGTATCTGAATTCAAAGGTTGAAAAGATTATTGAAGGAAGCAATGGTTGTAGTTTAATTGCATGTGAAAAAGACCAAACGATTTCCTGCAGGTAAAATAAAAAACTGGTTTTGTTGGCTGCTAAATGTTTTAATCTAACATAACAAGTTATAGGCTTGCCATTGTTGCATCTGGAGCTGCATCAGGAAAACTACTAGAGTACGAAGTTGGAGGACCTCGTGTTTCAGTTCAGACAGCATATGGGGTGGAAGTTGAGGTAGTAAATATCCATAACACTGCTTATACTGCCAAATATATAGCCACTACTAAACCATGGAGAAATTCTCAGATAACCTGTTGTCAATGATCTGTTGAGGAATATTTATTAAAGTGAAGAAACAATGCAACATTCCACCTTTTGACATCCAAGGCTACTAGATTAGACATCGATTTTTACTTATGAGTGGTGTTCAGAACCTATGACCAAGATTTATCAATATGCAGATATGCATACTATGACCTTCTCTCTACTATAAAAATAACATATTATTATTTCTAAGTTGTTGAATAATACCATTTTATCCGAATTTTAAGTTTCCAAGATTGAGAATCATTTGCAAACCATTTCGTTCTATTTCCGAGATTGAGATCATTTGCATATCATCTGTTTCTATGTCTAAAGATGCTTAAAACATTTAGGTGGATAAGAATGCTTCTAATGCGAATGAATCAAATGATGGATGCATGAAACTATAATCCAACATGTAGATAATTTAAATGGCCTTGTCTTGAGGAACTTCGGTCCCCAAGAACCAAATCATGTTTGAGCACCATGATAATCATATAGATTCAATATCTATGGCTGATCAGCTTCATTATCCTGCATTATATATGAGACTTTGATATATTTCCGGAAAGAACTTTAGCCCACACATTTTTTATGTAAACTCCATATGATATTCAGTAAATCTCTTTATGTGCCATGTAAGAAATTACTTAAATTTATAACTATTCTCCTCGAAAAAAAGATATAACTATTCTTGGAACTTCTGAAGAAATCTCTCCTCTTTAAGCACCCTGAACTGTCTTATTGGTATATTGATCATAAATTTATGTGGTTTATCTGTTCCTTACGCTTCTTAACCACATAAAATTTATTCCTGTTCTACTATAAGTTCTTTCAGTATGATTTCAAAATTTTCAGGTGGAAAACAATCCATATGATCCCAGATTAATGGTTTTCATGGACTACAGAGATTATGTAAAAGAACAACGACCATGTCCTGAAGCAGAGTATCCCACATTCCTTTATGCCATGCCTATGTCACCTACAAGAGTATTTTTTGAGGTTTGTTTCCTATGATAAGTTTCTCTTAAAACCTTATTCTAAGTTCCATATCAAATAATTAGTGATAACCAACTTGCAGGAAACATGCTTGGCTTCAAAAGATGCAATGCCTTTTGATCTTCTTAAAACAAAATTAATGTCTCGCCTAGAGACAATGGGAGTTAAAGTGCTAAAAGTCTATGAAGAGGTAAGAGACTGACATAACTTTCTGAATGCAAATGTAAACACTATTTACTTACAGATGCTGTATTTTTCCATTTTATCCTCTCTAGTTAATCTAGCTATCTGATAAATATGAGTGCTTTAGCAGCACAATGATAAATCATTCATGATTACTGACGATCCTTCAGCTTTTTCATGTGCCTTTAATATGCCAAACACCTCTATTCTAGCTGTAAATTGTGAAAGTAGTGAAAACTTGCACATCAATGATCAGTTTGGAGTTTAAGACGACATCAATTCTTTTTTCTATTTTTCTAGGCAAGAATTAAATATTCCTTCTTCTCCATTTTTTTTACTTTGAGAAATTGCTCATCATACTAAGAATGTCCTCACAGAGGAATCACATTCAAACTACTGTCGTATCATTTAGTTCAGTATCTCCAACATTGTTGATAGCACTTGTTGCACCTTCACTGCTACTGTTAAAATAATATATTCCTTCTACTAAAGATAGTTAGTCTTCCTTTTCAATTAGGTGTCCTTTATTGCCACTCATCTTTTCTCCACTTTAGCTTCAAACTTTCTATTATTGACACCACATGAAGCATCCCATGTCCCTATTCCCATTCTTTAAGAGTTGGTCCAAAAAATCTCCATTATATTTTTTCTCTTATCTTTTATAATTTTATTCTCTTATTATGATAATTTCTTTTTTTATTAAAAATATATTCTATGTAATTATCTTTTATGATTATAATATTTTATTTGTTTTCTCTTGTTATAATGACACAAATTTTATGTTTTCATGCTTTTTAAAGCTCTATGTTTAATAAAGTTCTATGAAAGTCCAAATTTTCACAGCATGCATTGATCATTTCAAATTAAATTATTATAACTTATTATATATATGTATATATACTTTTTTATGGTAAATATGAAGATATAACAATAATTTTTATTGTAAAAAATAATCAACGTAGTATTATTTTTCTTTTAAGATATTTCAAAATAAAAGAATACCTAATAAATAGTTTATTCACAAATAAAACCTCAAATAAAATATATTTTAATTTAGCCAAAAAATATAGAATAATAAAAGATAAACTATTGTAATAAGAGAAAAATAAGATTGTGGAGATTTTGGAATTTGTGCAACTTTTGAAGAATAGAAAAATGACTATATAGTGTCAATAATAAAAAGTTGAATGGTAAAATAGGTAAAACAGGAGTAACATTAAGATTTTTGGAGTGGCAATAAATGTACCCTTTCAGTTATGTTTGTATGTATGCATGCATGCATGCATGCACGCATGTACATAGGTACGTACGTACGTACGTACGTATGGATGGATGGATGGATGGATGGATGAATGACTTTGGACATCTTATCTTAGAAATGTCTTACTTGCAAAACTTCCAATCTTATGTATCTAATGATCTACCTTTAGAATGTATTTGTCAGTTCTTTTTGTTGATGAGGCTGGCAATTTATAGGTTTACACGAATTCTTTCGATCTATCATGCAGGAGTGGTCCTATATTCCTGTGGGGGGATCACTGCCAAACACTGACCAAAAAAATCTTGCATTTGGTGCTGCAGCTAGCATGGTGCATCCAGCCACTGGTAAGACGTGGTTCAATGACTGCTTCTTAAATTTCTACCAAAAACAAACTGAACAATCATTAATTAATACAGAATACTAAACAGGGTATTCAGTTGTGCGGTCCTTGTCAGAAGCTCCAAATTATGCTTCTGTTATAGCAGCCACCTTGAAGAAAGACAACTATCTTGGACAGAATATTAAGTTGGGAAGTGTCTATAATCCATCAACACAAGGTTTGAGAACAAGTTAATTATGTCTCTATGAGGCTTGTTATAGTTTGTTTGTGATAAAGACAATAATAGTATTTATTCATACCTGATATTTTTTTAGCTTGGAGAACTCTTTGGCCTCAAGAAAGAAAACGACAAAGAGCCTTCTTTCTCTTTGGCTTAGCACTGATAACACAGTTGGATATTGAAGGAATCAGAACCTTCTTCCAAATATTTTTTTGTTTACCTAATTGGTAAGTCTGTTTCTTTTCTCATTTGAATAACCTATGCCTAGAAAATTTTAGTTTTAGTTTTAATAGTTGTGAATTTTGTGGTCTATCTAGCCATGTTTCAATGGTGGAAAAAGGTCTGCAAAAAAGATCCCCTGTTTCCTTCATGTTACAAGAGTTATAAATTCTATCAGATTCATGTTTAAATTAGGCAAATGTATTGGTTCTCAAGCAACATGTAATGTTACCCTTCAAAAAAGTAAATTATAATCACCCAAATAAAAGGTAAACTATGATATAAATGCTTGAACAAATCCATGGATTGTCGATGCAACTCTTGAGTTCTATCATGCCTTAACTTGTCTTTTTTTGTCCTGCAGGATGTGGCAAGGCTTCCTTGGTTCAACTCTTTCATCCACAGATCTAATTTGGTTTGCTTTCTATATGTTCGCAATAGCCCCTAACAGCATGAGAATGTCCCTGGTCCAACATCTTCTGTCAGACCCAACTGGAGCAACTATGATAAAGACCTACCTTACTCTGTAAATCCTCAGTAGATCCACCATTCTTGTTCTGCTTTTTGGAAAATTTTTATTGTGTAAGTTTTGGTCGATGTATATATGTTAGGAAGCAGCTCAATGTAGGCGGTTTTTCTTGTTGCTTTCTTCTTTCTAGTATTCATCCTGAAAGTTGAAGTCATCTCCAGAAGTACTTTTATGATGGAAGTAACGAGTTACCAGTGATTAAGCTGCTTGAATTATTTCACTTAAAATGGGTAGTGCATGTGTAGTTGGTTTTTCTGATTGGGATCTAAGCAAGGTGAATGATTAAATTGATTAAGCTGGATGATCGAACCAGATATTATTAAAATAATATTAAACTAAAGTATGACTTGTAATTTAGACGAAGAATAACAAATAATATTATCAAAATTGAAACTAAATTTAAATTTACTCTCAAATTATATTAATTATAATTAATTGATCATATAAAAATTATTAATAAATATATATATCAAATATTATTTATTTAAATATAAATATTAATTGAAGAATTAGTTTTATAACTAAAAAGAAAAAGAAAAAAAAAGAAGTATCAAAGGTGGCCCAAGGTAGTGTTTGGATGGACAATCGAGGGTTTTCTAGTATTCACTGAATAGATTGTTTGGATGAATCATGTGAGAATCCAAAAATATAGAATTATCTTTTAGACGATTAAATTAAATAAAAATAATAATATTAGTTTGAGACATAAAAAATTATTTTCTAAAAATCTTAATAAATAATATATAGAATTATATTATTAACTTAGTATAAAATTAAAATATAATATTTAAAATAAATAATAGTTTAAATTAGAAGGTATTGAGTTAATAATTTAAAATAAATATTAATAATTTTATACGTTAATAGTAAACGTTATAAATCTTAATAAATGTTTAATAAAAATTAAAAAATATTAGTAAAAGTTAAAATAAACGTTAAAAATATAATTTTAAAATTATATTATTGAATTAGTATAAAATTAAAACTAGCATTTAAAAATTGATAATTTAAATTAAAATATAATATTAAAATGAAAAATTAGAATTATAATATTAAGTTAATATAGAATTAAGATTGAATATTTCAAATTAAATATTAATAATTTAAATGAAAAGTAAAGTTAAAATAAATTAAAAAGAAAATGAAACGTGAGGGTAGAAAGAATAAAATAAAAAAATAAAAAAAAATTATCACATCAACAACAAAAGAAATGGAAAAAAAAAGTTGGCTTCGGGTGGAACCGCAACCTGGAGCACTGGCCACATGACTCCAAATTTTAGTGCTCTAGTTTCACCTCGGATTCTGCCAAATGGTTCGCGTTTGGCAGAATCCGCTAAAATCAGACCTGGGTTCCGGGTCTAATTCTAATTTCAAACATAACGCAAAAGTTTTCATGCTTGTTTTTTATTTCTTTTCTATTTTGTAACTAAACTGATCAGTTCATTGAAATTGATCGGTTAAGACTGTTCGACTACTAATTTTTTATTTTTTTTTCATCGGTTTTGATTAACCCTTTCTCTGATTTTGATATCGAATTAAGACCGCTCTAAGATTCGACTGACGGTCTGATTTCGACAACCATGGATCTAAGCTCCACTTTGTAACATTAGAGAGGTTAATGTGTATGACATCCCTCTTGCTGCATTATAACGTAGGTTTAATTTTAATATTATTCATTTATCTTATTTTTCTACATCATAATTCATAAATGACTCACCGCTAATCATTCGATTAGTTTATATATGCTTGTTTATAAAAGTAGTTTTTTGTTCTTGAAGTAAAAAAAAAAAAGGAAAAAGATCAAAAACAAGGGTCTGGGAGTCTCTTTACATTATTCCATCTACAATATGTAAACATATGTTTATCGGGTTAGTGATATCATTTGGTTACAAACTATAAATTCAAGCATTAATTTATTAAAAAAAAATTAAGTTGAAGAAATAAAATACGATCGAGGTAAGGTTAGGGTAAATTTTACTCGAAAACACAATGGCGTTTGCTATTTGGGATAAAATAAAAATGTTTGGAAAAGCTAATATAATATAAGGAGTATTTTGGAAAAAAAATCTGTAATTTAAAAGTGGTAAGCCAAAAAAACAAATAAAAATTCAAGACTTAATCTATTCTAGTATATTTTCCTCACTATATGCTTAATAGTTGTTAATGAGTGGGCGAGATTTAAATGGAAATAAAATTGAAAAAAAATATCAATATATAAATGACTATTTATACACCTGAGTCCAACACCCGATATTCTCATGGGAGTCCCTATTGATGTTGACATACATTCCCCCACTTGAAATGATGCTCCATAAGAATTGAGCAAATTATTATGCAAGTTGGTGTGAGCAAATTTTCGTCGTTTTTTTCGTCGGAATCCATGATGACGGCACAAGCTTAGGGAAAAAAAAATCCCCCATTTAGGTTTCTTTTGGTACAAAAATTAGTGTGTAATATAGAATTTAGTATTTTTCAAATGTTATCAATTAGTCAAGGTGCTGCTTGATACTTGAGTCATTATCAAAATCAATTTTTCGAAATGTCGATCACCTTTTTTTTTCTTTTTAGGGAGAGCTCGAGATAGTTTTTTCACATACAAACATAAAAGGGAATTATTCAAAGAAAAAAAAAGGTTTGACGTTTGTGTTTTTTTTTTACATATCATGATCATAGTTTTAGACTATAGTATTTGAAACATAAAAATTACTAATATAAAATTCATCACATTTAAAACATCAAATCATTATGAAATTAAAAACAAATAAAAATTTAACTTTTCGATCTAGCTATACATAAACATCATGTCATCATCATCATATCCTGATCCAATATACTAAATAATTTCACGTTCAGTTACACCAATAGTTTAAGACAATGATTGCCCTATCTTCACCACAAACTTGATAACTTCCGCATTCAACGGACAAGGGTAACAGTAGAACAAAATTTTATTTATAAATATTTTTTTTATTTAGGTCTGTAATCAATTATTTTATCTTAAAAAAAATAGTCTAGTTTTTAATAAGGGTTTTTCGACATCTTTTAATTTTTTTTCTTGCGCCATGATAGGTACAGAATTAAAGTCAATAAGTAGACTCAATAAGCAAATACACGAATCTTAGGCAATCGGGGTGGGGTATACAACAAAAGTAGCAGTCTGAGGTGGAAGCTTATTATTTTAGTGCATAACTGAAGCTGTCCCTTTTTTTGGTTTGGTTGATCAGGAGATCGTGATGAGCAGACCTGAGTGTTAATACGAGGTCTATGAAAGATACGATCAAGAGCCAAACAAAATTGTTAATGATGAAAGATTATTGTATTCCAAGAGGAAGAGATGCTGAAACTTGTTCATTTCTTCCACCCAAGGTACAATAAGAGAATCAAATGGATCTCCCCATTATTTATTAGGACTTATGTAATACCTGCCATAAGTTAAAAGAAAAACAAAATAAAATAGAAAAATAGAAAAAAAATGAGGGAAAAGAATAGGAGGACATTTAGACATATGTCAAGTATTTATTGAACATTCCAAAGCACTAAAGACCCATCATGTGTTCATATAAAAGTCTTAACCAAATTTTTATCTTCTCTTTTCTTTATTTTTTCAAGTTTACCCTCTTGAAAACTCAGCCAAGGTACAATTCAAAATTGAGCTCAATCATCTTGATTTTCAAAAGCAAATCAGATACGAAAAGGAATTGAGCCAAGAGCTAAAAGAAGGGGACGACTGAAGTTCAGAGAGGAACGAGAAAAAAGAAGAAGCATTACTAAAAAAAATTAGGGCAAAAGAGGGTATATAGAGGGGTCCCCACGTTGACCTTGTGCCAATATTATTTTTAACTGTTCAAACATGAAAATAGCATGATCTATGACTTGAAAGTATGAAGATGCAAATTAGAGCAGCAAAGTATTATGTTTATATAAAGCGCTAAAATATGTTTTAGCTTTTGAAATTATGAATTTAATATGCTAGAATTTAATAATGTTATGATGGTCATTAGATGATCAAATGTATGAGCATGCTATTGTATTGAATTTCAATTGAATGATGAATTGAACGATATCGACAACTTAAAAAAACTCTAGGTAAACAATTTATTATATATTTTATAAAATGACCATAGTATGACTTAGGATAAACTGATAGTGCTTGGGGGAATGAGTTGAAATCAATTCCTATAAAAACTATACTTCCATATCTACGTTTTAATATATTATACGCATTCTTTTGCCAACTATAGACTGACCAAAATGAACTCGAAAGTGAAACTGCAAAAGGGAGGCAGGTTCAACCGACCTAGCATAGGTTCAACCGACATGAGGCAGGTTCGGTTCAACTGACCTGGAGAAACATGTTCAAACGACATGACCCCAAAATTCATAAAATTACTAGTATTTTTTAATTGAGTCTATTGATTGATAACCTAGGTCACGTATTATATGCTTAATCATAATAAATTAAACTATTAATGTATTGATATATAATTGTATGAAATGAACATGTTGGAGTTATGCATTGGCCGCTTGTTGGGATGGAGGATAGATGTCCTGCCTTTATGACCCAGATTTGGGGTATGGTGGATTGCTTCGCGCAAAGTCCACGGAAGCAAGTGCTTCCCTGGTTTAGCTAATTATCTATGATTACCAAGGTTATCCCAATTCTCCAACACATGTAAAGGCTCATGATAAATAATTGAAATGAATTTAGAGTTGTCATTTGATAATTGACGGTTAAATAGTTCAAGGAACCATATGTATATGAAAGGATCAAGAATCCTTATGGTTATGAAATGAGCAAGGCTCATCATGAAATGGGAACGACTTCATATGGGGATGACTATATGAGAACAGTTCAAGAAAATCACAAGGTGAACTTTCGATTATCAAATGACAACAAATAAGATAAAGGTCTAGCATGAACACATATATTATTGATATAAACATTAGGAAGCCTAATGTATGAAGTGTTCATGTTAGATATGATTATGACTATGAAAATGACTAAAGTCAAAGATATAATGATTTAAATAAATTATGATTCATGGAACCTTATGTTTATTGATGGATCATTGATCATATATGTTCTATGATTATTGATACATAAAAGTTATGTTGATTTATTATTATGTAAAATATGCATATATAAAGAACTTTATTGCTAATGTTTATAGCTCTACGTATTGGGTGAAAGCTTATGAGACTATATCTCCTGCATTGGATCTATAGGCAGATCCAAGGGGTGCAAGGGAGGTCATTGGCACCCCATGGATAATTGGTAAGAAGGCTATTGCATTTTTTTGTTTATGATTAATTTTCCTTTATACTTATTATTTTCTTATTTATCTTTACTCAAATATTGTCTCATATTATTCCATAAATATCATTTAGTGGAATTATACTACAATTTGTAAATTAAAACTATTGTTTATGTACTACATTAGATATTTCTACTTATTAGTTTATAAATATATTATGTACATACAATTATAATTTTATTTCATGCCTAGAAATATATTTTCCAATATTACATTTTTTCATATCTTTCTTTTCAATTTATCCTTACTAAAATTATACAAATTATTATTTTATACAATATTTATGTATATCATATTATATATTTGTATTCAATATTCTATTTCATAATTTAAATATTTATCTCTTATAAAAAAATTTCTTTTATAATTAGTAGTGAAATTAAATAAGTATTTACGGAAAAATATAGTGACCATTATGAAAACATATCTCAATAATGTTATTTTTTCCTTTTCATTACTTATCATTTAATAATTCATAGTAGTTTATTTGTTCTATAAGATCATCTACTTCATGAAATGTACTTTCTTCTTTTTATCTTTTAATATTTTAAAATGAAAAATTAAACTAATGTAAATGTCTTACATTATAATAAAAAGTGCAAAAAAATATTAAATATTGTATCTAAAAGATATTAATGTTAAAAATAGTTTATTTATTATATTTTAGATTAATCATAATGATAAAATTATTGACTAAATTTATGAATAATTGTGCACCCACTGGATTAAGATCATGGCTCTGCCACTGATTGGATCCTACAAGTGCAGTTAGACATGACTAGTTATGATGGTGGCGCTGCTCATGACCAAAAAAGTTGCACATGATATATGCTAAGTATCAATCTAGTCTCATGTACGACCAATTAGTAGGCTTATTTTTTATTTTACATGTATCGAGTTTTATGTATTGAGCTATATGACTCAAGATTATGTTTAAGCCAAGGACTTTTGATGTAACTTATGAATCAATTTATGCAAATCATTATGTTGTTTTAATGTTTATTTCTATGAATTTTCGTTGCATATGACGTATGTGGCCCGTGGCATCTCGTGAACCATCTCGACACGTGTCGGATATCGATTCGTGCACATGTGGGGCACGCTCGCGGGGTGTTACAACTTATGTGTTGTAATATTTTATCCGAAGTAAAAAAAAAAGACAATTGATGGATGCTTTATAAAGTTCAAATTCATTCTACCCTGCATGGGCTTCGATTAATGAAGTTTTCTACTGGCATCTTCATTTTTTTATTGATCAATCATGTTTTTCTTGATGCATGACATCCATCTTCCTGTTAAACAAACAACAAACATTTAGCACCTTGACATATTTGCTCAACTAGCACAACAGGAAGGTAATTTTGGCCTCAATCTATAAAAGAAGCATCAAATTCCACAATCTAAATAGAAACAGATTTAGGGAACATCGATTGAAAATAACTCAGAGTTTACAGTCTACAAAAGGGCCATGGATCTCAACTAGTGTTACACAGAATAAGAGTTTATCTATAATCTGAGAATGGAACGCACTAGAGCAACAGTTGATAACAGCCCATTGGAAGGGAATTGCTTGGAAAGCCATTATCTATAATGTGAAGAACAGATGCTAAATAGTGTACAACTCAAATTTGAGGGCACAACTGCCAAAGCATAACATGATGGAAATAACACTCCGCAAGTTGTACGCATTTGATGCATAGTTTGATACGGTGATTCTTGCCATATTTTCTTCCCTGCATAGAGAGGGTACAATTAGGATATACCAGACTTTTCAAACGGATGCATACATTTTGTTTCAAACATTCTACTGCTTCTCAACATTGGTCATAAGAAAACAACAAGATTTCACAATTATATACGAGACCTTTCAAACAGATGCATACTTTACGTTTCGAACATAAAGTTACTGCCACTCAATGCTGGCGTCATAGGTAAACAACAAAATTACACAGACCATTATAACCCAACAAAATGCAGTTTCACATACATGGAGACAGCAAGTTCAGGATAAAACAAATTTCTTTTGCCCCAACAGTAAAGCAGTATCAAAGGTCTCTTATGAAAGTAAACATGCTTAAGTTGCTCATTTCTATTCATGTAATAGCAATACAACAATGACAATGAGAAGGCAGAAAGAAATGCTGGACCTGGTTTGATGACATAATTAACTCAGAGGTTTGCCAGCCCACTCTCGATCACGCCTCTTAAGCTTTGCTTGCATTTTATTGAACTTTTCTTTACCTTTCTCAAGAAGAGGATCATGGACCACATATTGATTTGGGTCATTACTCCTAGCCATGGCATCCTGAGAAAGAGAAATTGGACATAAGTTATTACATCAAAGCAAAATGGATAGATCACCAATGTACCAAGGAAATAATAAACCTTTTCAGAAGAATCACGAATGAATGTCAGCTTATTTTCTGCCCATCCGGAAACATCGTCTGAGATTTTATCCTCAGAATTAGTATTGGCAGATGAAGCAAATAAACTCTTTTTAAATGCTTCCAGTTTTGCCAGTGTCTACAAGAAAAATTGTTAAAATGTCACATATTCGCTAATATTACCTTTCCGAATAACAGCTATCAAGGAAGAGAGAAAATATATTAGATAACATAAGTAGATCAAAATGATAAGAGAGTAGGATAATTTTTTGGGTAGATAAAGAATACTTTGCCTTTCCATAACAAGGACCATATTTTTCAGAACACATTATAATGTCTTCCTTAGAGGACCAAAATTTGACAGAATGGTAAAGTTGCACCTTGGTTGACAGGAAGGGCGTATGAATGAGTCATAGAAACAGCCTCTCGATGAAAGTAGAGGCCAATGCTGAATTTACATTTTTGCTTCCCCTGCCCTTGTTAGCCAAGACGGAATTCAGTGCATGACATTTTCCCTTGCGTTCTTTTATGGTATGTTTACCTTTATCATTGTTGTTCTTTCCTCAGAAGAAATAAAATAACCATGATAATTAACACTTACATCTACTTCACGGCCCTGCAAGCGTCGTCTCTTTTGCTTTTGCATTTGCCTTCCCTGCTCAGCATGATTAAGTAGCTCCAAATCAGCATCTGCTTTACCCATAAGTTCAGCCCTTGCTTCAGATCCAATACCTTTCTTCTTTATGGATAGCTTTTCAACCTTTGATATCTGGCCCCTCGTACTCTCAGAACCGTTCCTGCACAAGATTATTGGAGTATGTGAAATCTTGAGCTACATCAAGCAATAGTGGTGCATACTAATGTAAAAAATAATCAAGCTTTCAGTTCCTTCTGTTCAACCATACTACTCATGGCATCATTTTAGAAAAGATCAGATAACCCAAGGCACATAAGATTTTCTTTCACATTCTTTGATCCCTCTGTTCAACCTCATGTAACGTATCAATTCTTTAGAAGATATTACTGAAATAGAACTTAAAAAAAAGTTCATAAAGTTGGAAAAAATAAATAAATAAATAACAGAACAAAAATGGAACCAAAAGCACAATGGTACAACATAGCATATGAATTTAATACCTCGGAGGGGATGTATCATGATTCTTTCGACTGGATTTATCTGCAATAGAATAATAATGATTATAAGCTGTCGTGTATTAAATAATAACTGTCATAAAGCAGAAACTGTTGTATACACTTTGTACAAATTGTGCTTATATAAACCAGTATGAAAACTTGCCATCAAAGTGAAGAGATCATATATGTTCTCATGATGATAGCTCGATGCTCTCCTGACAATATGTGCTTTCTATTTGTCACAAGTATAATGCCATCTCTAGAAAATTATCTCACTTAATAGTTAAAAACTGGAGTGACTCATGAAATTTTGGCTCAAAAAAGTGGCTTTTGTTTCCTCAAAAAAAAAAAAAAAGAAAGTTCTTTGAACATCAATCATCCTAACAGCCAAGGGTTTGTGATGGGGATCTATTAAATTAACCTACTAACCCTAGTTAGGCTATTCGCTAGCTCCCTAATTAATTTATCTGTTTTACAAAGAAATAAACTTAGCACATATTCATTTATCAATTCTGTATTCCAACTCCAAGACAACTATCCAGGGGTTTATATGGAGTTCTAAACACCCAAGTTTCAAATAATAAGGAAACTGCATAAAAAACAAACTACTTAAGGCCGAAATTGAAGGGCTCATACTAGTGGCTCATAACTAAAGGGCAGAAGGCCCATAAGCTAATCTATCCTACATCGGTGTGTTTAAGTCTGTCTATTAGAGTAAAAGCAGACCATTTTAAAGTTTAAATTAACTCTGTTTTGAAAAAGCAAAAGGAATTGTAAAGTTATGCAGCCAGCCAACTTTATTAGTGGACACCTATATTACGTTACATGGGCAAGGCGAGCTAACTGAATATAACTAGTGAATAAATCATATCCCCGGCCATTCCTTGAACATATCGTGCTAAAAAATTATTAGCTCTAATAAATATTTCTGTTTACACTAACCTCTTCAGGAATTATAATCTGAATGGAATGGTGTGATCCAGAATAAAATTTTCATTTCCATACACAACTGGAGTCTTATCTTCGTTATTTATTTAACGTAGAATGAACTTAAAGCACAGATGGTATATGAAAGGGAGATGGGAGTATTCTTCATTGATCTTTTCTCAAAAGTTGACTTTCAAGTCAAAATCCATCTCAATTTAAATGGAAATCATTAAGAAATTAAGCTAGGATAAGACTTATTACGAAATGAATGGGAACCATGAAGAAGTAGAGGGAAGTAATCTTGCAACTCATTACCATGAAATAAGTGGACTATACCAATTACGAAATGAATCTAGGATAACCATAAAGTAGGCCTATGTAATTGGAATGACATACAATACCAGAAGTTGACTTTTCACGATTGCTTATATCTCCCATCTCCCTGCGCTTTCTCAGGATCTGTAATCGCATCCGTGCATCAAAATCAGCCTCATCAACATCACTATGCTCTTCCTCATCTGTGTGATCCATTTCCAGAGCTTTCTTTGTGTCGCCTTTCTTTGAGCTTAAGGCTTCCCGAACAGCTATATGAGTATCCTTCTTTTCTGCTTCTGCTGCTGCAGAAGTCTGCATGTTGGTCAACATTACCAGTTATTTCTGTTTTATTATGTTGGAGAAAATCTGTCACAAAACATAAATTTAACCTTAAGGTGTTATATGCTAATTTGGGAGGACACTGCTACTAACTTAAACTTCGCATTCCACAACCCACCAACAAAGATAGAAAGAACAAAAGAAAAATAATGTCAGGGACACATAAAATATGCTTTCTGAAAAGAATGCTGCACAATGATGAATAACCAGTTTTGAATGGGCATTAAATAACTCGCTTTTGCAGTCCAAGAAACAAATTCCACCAATCTCAAATAAAAATAAGTAAAAAAGAAAGATCCTAGTTCTAACACAAGATTAAACCTGGTCGTTCCAAGTTCCAACACTACTTCAGCACACTAAACCCTTAATGCATTTGTCGAACTAGTCTTTGTTATTCTAATTCAATCAGGACTATCCACCAAATACTATTGATAGTATTATCAATGAAAATTAGATAGATGTGATATACTATGGTGAGCAGTTCCAATTTTCTGTTTTGAGGAATGATCAACTCAAAATGGAAAATATCTATAATAAGCAAAGTCATTAAGAAATACAGTTCTCACTGATGGTTCCGTTATTAGCTCTTCTTTGACAAAACGAGGATCATCCAGCACATCATGAATGCTCTTAATTTTCTCCTTCATGTTTCCGGCTTCTCTTTCTTCCTCTTCGACTTCCTCTCCAAATGACAGTACATTTAACTGCCTGAACAAGATTATATCATAAGAAGTTTTTCAAACTATTATCACTAGGTAAATCATGCACATAAATTATTTCCCCAATTTAATTTATGGAGTGCAAAATGGAGCATAAAGCTACATACTTGACAGCTTTCTTTTTCTGATCTTCTCTCTCACGATCAACCTTAGCAGCAGGTTGAGGCTTGAGTTGTCTTGGAACAATATCATCAAAGGGATCCCACAATACCTGAGAAAATGGGATACATATAATCTTCGTACTAACAAGATAAGTACAACAGGGGCTATGGCCCTTCCTCATACAAAAGAGAAAACTGTTCATGATGTAAGGAAGGAAAACATAACATGAAAATGAACAAGTACTAATTAGTAGATTTGCTACATAAACAAATTCTACCTATTTAGGAGACAAGGAAAGAGGAAACATCTATCCCTTGCTTTGGCACATATACAGAGCACATAGATCTCAAGAAAAATATTTTCGGGATTAGATCTCAAAAGAAAATGATTATGTAGTTGGCCACTATTTTGTTGTTCTGGTCGATGAAAAGAGAACAAGACATCGCAATAAAATGAGATGAGTTGGATAAAAAACACAAAAGAAAAAGACTGGTGTTGCAATAGCTCAATAACAATATATGTAATGGAAACCTTTGCTCATTCAAGATAAGGTAATAGAAACATTTGAAACACTCCAAAAGGTGCAGCTTTTGGAAGGCTCATAGCATTTACAGAGAAATTTGGTTAACAACCAGGTCCCTTACATGTAACAAATTTTGGACGGAATGTACAAAAGAAAACAATTAATCAAGAAAAAGATCAACAGTATATGCACAACTAAATGCTGTTCAGTTTTTTTACTTTTTAATTCACTTTTCCCAAGTTAGTGTCATGTTCCTTACAAAAGCTTACTGAAACTTTTCCCTATTTCAAGCCTTACATTTAAGAAAATTGTATCAAGAAGGATTCAGTTAGTACCAATGCATTAAAGTTTTAATTCATCTGAAGAGAAAACACTATAATAACTCCCAGGTAGAATCCCTTTGTAAATAAAGCAGTAGAATCAAACTAAGTTACCTAAGGAATTAAACTATATTGGACCGGATACTAGAACACTACCTCAACAGAATGGATAGTTGGAGGTGGATGTAGTGGCCGATCATCATTATCAGTCTCGACTTCTCCAATCCTCAGTAGATTGAATATTGAGTCTCCAGTAACCTGCAAATACAGGAGTAAGTTCCAATATAGTTTAACATATCAGGAGTGATAGAAAGAACATCAAACTAATAACCTTTCCAAAAATTGTGTTCTTTTTATCAAGCCAATCACAGCGATCTAGTGTTATGAAAAATTGGCTTCCATTTGAATGTGACCTTCCAGCATTTGCACAAGCAACTAGGCCTCTATGGTTGAACCTCAGGCGTGAATGGAATTCGTCAGCAAAAGCTTCCCCATAAATGCTTTCACCACCTGCAGGTTCAGTAAACATCAACATTTTGCCCATAGCTTTTAAGGCACAATCTACGAATTCAGAATAACAAACTCTTGCTTTTTCAAAGTAGAATAAAGAGGTCTTATATGAGATGTTTAAAACTGCAGCACGAACTTAGGATCAATTTTTTTTTAGTTTTTTTTTTTAATCATACTTCAGTTTTTATATCATATTAACACGAAATTACTACTCAATAAGACTAATTTTCATCTCCTCTTTTCCAGTTCGAACCACAGTTTAACAACATGTTCCTGCTCACCAAGGAAGCATAAATAATATAATTAAAAGAACCAAAATTGTAATGTTTGCTCGATTCGAAAATGAAAAAACCTAGAGACAAAAACGAAGGGGTTTGATCAACAAATCGAGCCGTAATCATGGGGACTGGTAGATAATTAGGTAAAGATAGGTAGGTCACCGGTGCCAGAGCCGGTAGGATCGCCGCCCTGGACGAGGAATGACTTGATGACGCGGTGGAAGATGGTGCGGTCGTAGTAGCCCTCAAGGCAGAGCTGAACGAAGTTGCGCGTCGCCTTGGGGGCCTCCTTCGGCCAGAGTTCGATGTCCAGCGGTCCCATGCTCGTGTTCAGCACCACCTTTCCCCGTGTCGGAGGCTCGAGGTTGTACACCGTCGACATCCTCCTCCTCCTGCTCCGTTCCTCCTCTTCTTACCTCTTTTCCCCTCCCTCTGCTCGCTTTTTGTTTGTGTTATTGTTTGATCCAAATGGGACAAGACGAACAAAGCACGGGACTCGACTTGGATCCTATTTGAGTTAATTTTAGGATTTCTTTCGCGTGCCTCATTTAAATTATCATTTTTTAAAATAATTTTTAAATTTTAATATATTTCTTTTATACTTTTTAAATATTTTCACTTCACCCTTTTCATCAATTATGCTAAATTTTCTCTTATATTTTATATCCTATATTTATTAAATTATTTTTTTCACTCTCGTAATATAAATCACAAAAGAAACAAATAATTTTGGAAAAAAATAGGAACATTCCTAATAGAATTTCTGAAACCCTACATACTCATATGTAGTAGTAAAAAATTTGTACCCACATGGAGGAAGTCAATTATTAAATTTGGAATGAAGTTACTATTATCTAACTAGAGTTAATGATGAGAAGAAAATTCAGAAATGTGCAAGGATTAAAATCTAATACTACTGTGATTAAACAGAACATCAAACTAACAAGATTTTCTCAAGAAAGATGTCATAAGGTTGAATCCATTTAAGAATATTCAATTGAATTCTTAAAACATTTTGCCATGCAGTCCAATGTCATTTTCATAAACTATCATGTATTTTTTAATTTTTTTTTCATGATAATACAATTCTAATTAATCCAACACGTATACATTCTCATATAATACAATATCAAATTAACTACATACAACTAATACGACAATAAAAATCTATAAAAGAGACATATTTCTAGGGCAAACATTTACCAAACTACCAATCACTAAAATGGTTTTCACCAAAGTTGACCTAGATCAATCTAGATGGGTAGCTAATCACATTTAGATTTATGCAATAATAATCACCAAACGAAACTCATGAATTGCAAGGACAACTCATAAATACAATCAGTAAAAAAATTCTAAGCTTCATCCAACCCTAGGACAAGGTAGATTTAGCCACGCCTCATGAAACACAAAATCATCAATTTCATCATGAAAGTCACACTAATCATATTCGAAAAATGGAAAAATGCAAAGATGTCTGAAGTTACAGAAATGAGTTCTGATCTTCTTGCCCAAATTTATCCCCTTGTCGTTCTCCGTTTTTGGTCTCTTACACACCATACTTTCTTCCCTTGTATATCTCTAAACCATGAGGGCTTTTCTCCATTGCAAATTACAAAAATACCCTAAGAATAATTCAAAATACGTCATTACAGATCATCCAATACAGGCAACACCACAACCAATACGGGGCGTATCGAATAGAGGTGCGAATGAAAACCTCACATCGATACGGCCCGTATCGATCAATACGGGCAGGGTGAAATCTTTACGGCATCAAGATATGGTCGTATCCTTATATACGGTCAGGTCGATTTATCTTATACGCCTATATTCTTCGATACAGCTTACTCGAAATCTTCTCGTCAAAACTTCCTTTAGCTGCTCGTAATTAGTACGGTCATATTCATTGCTTCAAGCAGGCCGTATATAAGAACCGCCTCCAGACGAAGATGCATGGGCATGTGAAAATGGTTGACCTTGACTAGGAATATCGAAATAGGATGATCTTAAGTAGGTGGTACTTGATTAGATGGCTGGTCATGTCGACGACGGTGGACCAGTGGCTCAAGTTCTTCATCCTCTTCATCATCCTCAAGCCTTGCCCTTCGTTGCTTGAGACCAATTGTTGGGAATGTCCAATTCTCTTCATTTGTCACTGCTACTCGATCATAATCGGATAGTGGGTGAGTGTATTGTTCATCCCGATGCCGGAGCCGATAGGATCGCCACCTTGGACGAGGAATGACTTTATGATGCGGTGGAAGATGGTGCAATCATAGTAGCCATCGATAAGCCGAATAAAGTTGCGCATCGCCTTGGGGGCCTCCTTCGGCCACAACTCGATGTCCAACGGTCTCATGCTTGTGTTTAGCATCACCTTCCCCCGTGTCAGAGGCTTGAGCTTGTACACAATCGACATCCTCCTCTTTCTCCTATCCTCCTCTTCGTACCTTTTCTCCCTTTTGCTCACTTTGTGTTTGTGTTATTGTTTAATCCAATTGGGGACAACACGACAAATCAAGGGGCTCAACTTGGATCCTATTTGAGTTAATTTTAGGATTTCTTTCGCGTGCCTCTTTTAAATTATCATTTTTTTCAAGATAATTCTTAAGTTTTAATATATTTCTTTTATAATTTTTAAATATTTTGACCACCCTAAATCATCAATTATACTAAATTTTCTCTTATATTTTATTTTTCTATATTTATTAAATTAATTTTTCACTCTCATAACATAAAGCACAAAAGAAACAAAAAATTTGAAAAAAATAGGAACAATCCCGAGTCGCATGTTCAATAAAAGGGAGTTTTTGTTGACTTCATATTATTATTATTATTATTATTATTATTATTATTATTATTATTATTATTATTATTATTATTATTATTATTATTATTATTATTATTATTATTATTATTATTATTATTATTATTATTATTATTATTATTATTATTATTATTACGTTATTTCCAAAAAATTCTTGGAACTATAACAAAAAACTAAATGTAACCCTGAAATATAAAATCGGGCATAAGTATATCTGAACTTTTTTTATTGGATAATTCAATCCAATCATCCAGTATTAAGTTTATTCAAGTTATTTTTATTTATTAAATTATTATTTTATCTTATTAATTAAAAAATATTCACTCTCTCTTTTACTCTCTTTTTCTCTTCACTCGTTCTCTCTCTCTCCTCTCTCTTTATCTCCCTCTCGCTCGCTCTCTCTCTCTCTCTTTTGCCCTTTACTTTCTCTCTCTCTCTGAGTTCTCTTTTTACTCTCTCGCCCTCGCTCCTCTCTCCCTCTCCAAGCTCGCCTGCACAAGCAGCGAGCTCGTGCAGGTCGCGCATGGCGAGCTCACGCAAGTCCCGCATGGTGAGTTCGTCGCCTCCCGTAGGCGAGCTCGCCTTCTATGAGCTCTACGAGTTCGCTGCAGGCGAGCTGGAAGAGAGAGAGAGAGAGAGAGAGAGAGAGAGAGAGAGGAGAAAGAGAAAGTTGCGTGTGTAGAAAGAGAGAGAGAAAGAGAGAGACTTGTAGAGAGAGACGAATAATTTTTTATTTAGAAGAGTAAAATAATAATCTAATAAATTAAAATAATGTGAATAAATTTAATAGCAGGTTGATGGGTGAAATGGGTCAATCGAAAAAATTTAAACATACTTTTGCCCGATTTTATATTTTAGGGTTAAATCTAGAATTTTACGATAATCCAAAAAAGATTTATGAAAATAATCATTATTATTATTATTATATAATGATAATTAGTTTAAAGTGAAAACCTTTAATTGTGCCAGAAAAAAATTATGGCTTATTATTTAACTAATAATTGAGCGTTGAATTAATCAATAAAATAATGCTCCTGAGTTGGGAGTATGTGTTCTACGCTCCTATTTTTGTTACGAATTATTATATCATTTTATTTATTTATTTGAGTGTTGACATATTTATTATTAAAAGAAAATATTATTATCTAAGAAAAAAATACAATTTTGAAACTTAAAATCATGCATATTGACAATTAAAATAACTACTTCGGTCCATGTCATTAATGGACGACACAAATCACTTTTTTTGTAAAGATAAAGCTGCAAATCTCACCTCAAATCAACTAAGAGACTTAGAATTGGATTCTTATCTTATGAATTATTTTATTGATCTTTTCTTATATTAAGCTTATGATCTCCTCTTAACCAAAAAAATGTACGGTAGCAGTTATATATAAGGGACTAAATGACTGTTTCGAAAATAAATAATAAAAGAGAGGCCAAGTAATTTGGAGGGTTTCATGAAAGAAAAAAAACAAATTACGTGTATACGTTGTATTTGTTTCAGATTCTAAAACACAATTATTGGGAAAAGAATATTTTCTTTTTTCTTTTTTATGTCTATATAAGTAAAAGCCGCAATACATCTCAAATGACTTGAGATATCACATCGCTTTCTTTTTGTCATCTGAAAAAAAGTATATATTAGTTTATTACATCACACACCTATAAATTTTCAGAAATGAATCACGATTACTTTAATTTATCTTAGATTCAGGTTAGAGTTTAATAAATGTATATCCTATCTTATGAATTTGAGATGTGCGATTAAAAATAAATAATTTATTTAATATTTATTTTTATACATAATTTTTTTCATAAAGTGTACCTTACTTAATCCTTCGGGCTATACTTGGATTCATCAATAATATCATTCCATCAATTCCTATAATACAACGTTCACGAATGAATTTGATCCAAGGCTAGCATCTAAGTAATTCAATCTAAGAGATTTAAAACGAGTCTTTAAGGTTCTCGACAACTGAACCAACTCTCTTTGCTCGTTCATGGATCCTATCGATGAGGAAGAGGACCTGAAATCATTGAACAAGAAGCAGACCTTCAATCTTAGCTTTAGATCATAAGCTTTAAATTCATCAAACTCATCTGTCAAAACAGGTTTCTCCAGTGCCATTTAAGCTTAAAGAAACATCTGCTAACCTGAGTCTATTACAAGAAAGATACGATTCAAGTGCAGGGAAAAAAGGTTCTCCAGGATATGAATCTTCTCAAGCATGAAAAAATTATAACTTAAGGATCTAGAAGAATCCAAGATGAAAAAATTATACATACTAAGCATGGCCATATTCTTCCATCCAATATTAATTCTCCTCTGCGGTTATTGTGTGAGAGAGAAGAAATGAGAGAAGGGATTCGCCCGCCTGCGCGATTGGGGCTCCCTGCACGCGTTCGTTACCTATTTATAGACGCCGCTTGCTCGCTGCACTCCGCCCCTGCGACGCGGCTCCTCAACCCGACGGATCCGCGTTCGTTCCAACAGAACGCGTCGCCTGCGCGCCGCGTTTGTTTGCAACGGCCACAACGCCTCCGCGTCGCCGTTAGATCTGTTGGCGCGATATCCGTGGCCGAGCGAGTGACCACCGTTTGGTCACAACTATAACATACTCCCACTTGACCAACGTGGTCACTGT